>JACEEZ010018132.1:0-23487 GCA_016584305.1 Chionoecetes opilio
GCCGCTTCTACGCCTTTTCACCAAATTCCCCTTAATTTATCGACTAGATGTACATCAGAGTGCCAAAATGGCGGGAGCGCCGCGGGTAGACGTAATCAGTCATCGTAACAAGCGCGCCAAGATATCAACTCCCAAAAATATATTTAGATAAGTCTCCACATACACAATTTTGTTTATTTTATTGCAATCCTGGCATCGAAATATGTAGGTTAGGGACTATTTATTTACAATTACTGCTCGCAATAGTTTTTTGGTTTATATCTGGCAGTCATCTTGGATTTCCAAAATGGCAGCCAAGATAGAGTTGTGCGTCTTGGTTCCGGGTAAAAAATATGTCATTCCTCACCTTTACCTAATTAGCAAATATTATGCGGCAATATATATATATATATTATATATAATATATAAAAATATATTTTATATATATATATATATATTTTATATATAATAAATAGTGCCGCAATAATATTTGCTAATTAAGTAAAGGTGAGGAATGACATGGGGTGAATTATAGTACAGTAGCTTACACCATGATTTTTGAAGTAAGAGGAGATTCCGGACAAAAGCACCAAACTTGGCTCAAATGTTGTTCAGGACCTTAAGCTACCAATTTTTCCCATATTGTTTCCCTATGTTAATTCCTCGTACAACCGATAAGCACTTAACAACAAAAAATAACCCTTAAATGTTGATTAAAAGTAATATATTTAATAATATAACTAACTCATGTGTTTTTCTGTTTTGCAGGTAATTTGTGAACATGGATTGGAGCAAATGCATGGTTTGTCAAGAGAGCAAAGGTGAGACTCTTAAATGTCCACTCAATGTTGTGAGTGGTAAAAAAACTGAAGTATGTGCAACATTTATGGAGAATGTCAACGCATTTATGAATCTTGGAAGACTACCAGTTCCTTTTTTTCAATGAAGAGGTGACTGTTGAAGATCTGGTTCAGAATAAAGTTGTGTGGCACAAGTCATGCCATGTTAAATTTAGTAAAGAAAAGCTAGAAAGGGCTACAAAAGAGAAAAAGGGCAGATGAAGGTGAAACTAGTTCATCTACGGGAATAAGGTTCAGCGGCACCCTATGGACAAAGCGGCTTGTGTGTTTTGTCAACAAACACATGGCCATCTTCACGAATTCAGCACATTTGGCGCTGATGCCAATTTACGAATGATGGCTACAGAACTCGGTGACACAGAATTAATGTCTAGAATAGGAGGTGATCTCATGGCTATTGAAGCCAAGTACCATATGCAATGCTTTACATTTCATCGGAACCATTACCGCTCACTTTTGAGACAAAAACAGAGCAAGGAAAGAGGCTATGAAGAAAACTATTTGAAAGCAAAGGCAATAGTTGAGGTCGTTAATCACATAGAAAATAGCGTGGAAGAAGGAATCTTTCAAATGGGGTTTTCAGTGTTATTTGATCTGTATAAAAAATGAATTCAGGACTTAGGTATTGACAAGAACATGAACAGAGGACGATTCAGAGAGAAGATTCTGGAGTATTTCCCATATGCCCAGGAAGTGAGTGATGGCAAGAACAAAATCTTAATTTTGTAGCCGGGAATTCAGGAAATGCTCATAGAGACAAATAGACAGAATTTTGAAGGAGATACTATGATTCTTGCAAAAGCTGCTAGAATCAATCATACGCAAGGAAATAGTTAACTTTATTGGATTATGATATTATGTGGAATGGGAATATATCAGAAAAGTCAGGAAAGGGTACCAGACATATTACGGTACATACATACATAGATGTAGGAAAAAGAAGAAGAAAAATGGAGAAGAAGAAAGAGGACCAAGAGGCCACAACAGGACAGAAAGGAGATAATAGAACGACACGATGAACCAGGTTAAGAAGTTGAAGATGAAACAGAAGTAGTAAAAGATAGGGCAGAACAGGACAACAGTGGAAATATAGAAGAGAAAAACACAAGATAGAGAAAACAGAGTAGGGCAAGGAAGGGTAGGATATTGCAGGGCAGGGCGTGGCAGGGTATAGGACGTATGGTGGCATGGATTAGGGCAGGGCAGGGCAGGACAGGGTATAGGTGGAGGAGGAGCTTATCTTGTCCCTCAATACGAAGTGAAGTGGCTTGGTAAAGTACTAGCTACTACAGGAGTAAGGAGAAGCAAGATAAGAGACAACCCAAGACCCCCAAGAGATGGATGTAAATGGGGCCAACTGCAGGGAGAGAGAGATACGAAGGAAGGATACTGGGAGGGGAGGAGAGATAAGGGTGCGAGACATGGAGGAAGAGGGAAAGTTGGAGGAGGAGGAGGATTGGATAATGACCACGAAACACCCTGAAAAGCAAGTGAAAGCGAAACACTGCTGTCCATTCACACCACAACACATTCCATAAATAGACCACTTGCTGTTAATAGTAATATAATAATAGTAGTATAATAATCATAAATAGACAACACGCTGTGCCGTGAATATGATCAAAAGGCACTCCACCGCTACACTAAAACACTGATGGTGTGCAAGGGAGGTGCTTTTCCCTTAGTAACTTAGTTGATGGTGATGACAGGGGGGAGGGCGGGGGCGAGTGGCACGTGCCGGTAGAGGGTGGGGGGGATCTCCTACTCTGTGTCTCCTTTCCTCCTTTATCCTCCCTTCCTTGCCACCTCCCAGTTCCACCCACCTCCCAGCTCTTCCTGTGGTTATGTGGGGAGGTAATTGATTTCGTGTTGACCTCCTGGCTGCTTCTTCCTCCGCCTCCCCTTCCTTATTCAGCCATTAACACTGTCATTGATTCCTTACTTGTAATGTAATTTTTTTAGTTCCCACAAACAACTTTGCTTAAATCTATTGCTGCTTGTTCTGTTTCATTGTAATCCTTTCTATTCCTCCTCCTATCATCATCCTCCTTATTTTTTTCTTCCTTTTCTGCCAGCCTTGGTTGGAGGGATTGGAGGGTGGGGAAGAGCCTTTGCCTTTACTAATCTATTTTTCTCCCTCTATATTAGATAGTGTAGTTTATCACAAACAACCTCGCATGGACCAACAGCTATGCTGCTGTTCTTCCTTTGCGTTCTTTTTATTATATTCAGTCTCGGGAAACTTTTTATCAATATATCCCATGCGCGTCTCTCTCCCTTTCCATCGTGTCTCCTTTTTTATTTGTTTTATTCATTTTTACACATATTCTTAGTCTTCATTCCCCTTTAATTTACTTACATTCCGTAGTTTTCTTTTCATCCTATGGACATGGTTTTCTCGTTTCTTATGTTTTTTAATCTTACAACTTTTTATCACCTTTATTTGTTTTTTTTATATATATTTATTCCTTTTATATCCTCTATTTCTTGAAACACTTCTCCTATCTAGGTTTTTTCTTTACCTATTCCATCTTTTCTTCTTTCTCATCCATTTTCCAATTCGTATTCTGCACGTATTTTTTCATCTCTTATATTATCTTTTCTCTCCATACTTATACATTCTCAGTATCTCTTTTTCTTTATTTTTCATTTTTCATTTGTTCCTCTTATCCATATTTTTCGTTTATCTGTCTGTAAGTCTGTTTCTTATATTTGTCCAGTTTCTTTTTTTCTGGACCTCTCTCTCTCTCTCTCTCTCTCTCTCTCTCTCTCTCTCTCTCTCTCTCTCTCTCTCTCTCTCTCTCTCTCTCTCTCTCTCTCTCTCTCTCTCTCTCTCTCTCTCTCATTTTTTTTATTTAAACAGCTATCAACATAAGTTGCACATGGCCACAGTTGGCTTAGTAGCTAATGAAATTAAGGCAATAGATATCCAGGAGCTAAAGGTGTCCTTTGTCCCAAGGGCATCTATCTAAATGCTATGCCTTATCTGAATGTGTACAAAATATTTACAATTGAGCAGGCTAAAAGTAATTTTGTCTGTCACAGGCACTTGTCACACGCATTTTACATGTCAACGTGAACACACCCCGCCTCACGGAGCACGAAGGCGGGTGTATGCGGCACCATCTGTGGGCCGCCACCTTCACCTGCTGGGTGTTCAAGGCCTTGACGTCCACCTCAGTCGTGAAGAGGTTCCACAATGCTGCTGTGGCCCAAGTAAAGGCCCGCTGGCACGTCGCGGTGTGGATCCTGAGGAGGAGATCGCCTGACACTACCGTTCTCGTAGTGCGCTCTGACCTCCTCGGGACCCGAAGACCTGCGAGGTGTAAAGAGTGTTGGATCTGGGCCTTGTGCAACACTGTGAGGGCACCTACTTTCCTCCGGTACCCCAGGCTGTCCAGCTGGAAGCGGAAATCATCCCGCCACTGCTCCTGTTGGGGTCGATGTTGTTGTTGTTGCAGTTGTTGAGCAGATATCTCTCTTTTTTTTTTCTCTCTCTCTCTCTCTCTCTCTCTCTCTCTCTCTCTCTCTCTCTCTCTCTCTCTCTCTCTCTCTCTCTCTCTCTCTCTCTCTCTCTCTCGCTCTCTTTTTTTTTTTATTTTATTTAAACTGTTAGTACATTTGGTGTAGGTTTTATACTAGAGCTATCTATAGCTACATATAATATAAAACAGACATTTTATATTTAATAATAATTTAGACCATCAACTAGCTGTTCACCCCCCGCTTAAAGTCTTGTAGCGAGGCGTGGTGGTGGAGGTCAGTTTGGTGAACTAACTGTTTCCACAGACGGCTGTAACGGGGTAAGAAGGAACGTAGGTGGTGCTCTGTCCTGGAGAAGGGCACAGTCCTTGCTCCTATCTGTGTGGGGCGACACAGGTGGAGTGAAAGGGCGGCGGGGGCCCGGAGAGCTTGATGGCTGCCAGGTGGGGCGTGTGGAGATTGAGTGCCTTGTGCATGACACATAAACCTGCCACATCCCTGCGCTCCTGGAGGGGTTGGAAGGAGTCAGGCACGTGGTGGGTACGTTTGCTTTAACCAGCGGGGGCTTTCTCGGATGGGGGGTCTAGGGGGCCAGGAAGAGGGGGGCAGGAAGCCCATGTAGGGGGGGGGTATTCCATTAGGGGGTACCTGAGCCTTTTACAGGACTTCAACCCCCAGGATTAAAAGGGGGGAGATGCCCCGGACAAGCTGATCCCCAGGCCGATTTTTTAAAAACCCTGGATGACGGTGAAGTCGCCCGCGTCAAAACTCCCCCCCCAAGGATGGAGAGATCTCTGAAGGGGGAGTGTTTTCCCCTCAAGCCGATGTCCGGTCAGGCAGGTGGTGATGTTTTCCCTGGGGAGATAAGCGACCCGGGTTTTGTGGGGGCCCAGGCTAAAATGCCATGATACCCCAGGTGACGATGTTGTAATGCTAGGTGATGCGGCACACCGTGCCCTGCCAGTAAGTCGTCGCGGGGGAAAGGCAAGGGTGCATCATCGGGTGGGGCCTGAGCTCGGGGAATGGCTGGAGAATGTTATTGAAAAGACATTCCACGAAGAACCCTGAGTACGCTCCCCGGGGGCGCTGGCGGGATGGGTTGCTGGGGAAGGGGGGCCCGTTGACCCCACCCGAAGGCCCTGTCTTGGAGGTAGCCTGGATGACTGCGTAGGGCCCCGCCCCACCCCCAGGCCCCTTAGTTGGCTGCGAGACCTCGGTCCACCCCCTGTCAAAGGCCCGGCGATGTCCAAACCCACGACAAAGGTGTCCATTCCTCTACCAGCGAGTGGTTCCAGGAAGCAGCCCCGGGAGGAGCGGGGAGGGAGGGAGGGGGGAGGGGGGAGGGGGGAAACCGGGGAGCAGGTTGCAGTGCCCTTTCCCCGCTGAAACAAATTGCTTGGAGTTGAGGAGATGGTGGGCGCCCAAGAAGGTGTTGATCGGGCGGTGAGAGGGCCCCCGAATTTTTCCCAAACGTGGTGAGAAGGGAAATTTTGGGCGGAGTTTTTTGGGTCCCTTTTGGGGTTTTTTTTGTGGAGGCCCCCCACTCTTCCCTTTTTCCATTGCGGGGCATTGCACGAGGAATGGAGGGTTTTTGAAGATGATGGGTGGGGGTTTGGAGCGAGCGGGGCAGAAACCCCTTTAGTAGGTGAGGGCGAGTTGGGGGCCCTAGGCCTTTTTGGGGATCTATTTGCCGCAGCGATTTCTTTCCTTTATGAAAATGCGGATTCCAGGGGGCCCTGGTGGGGGAGGTATCTCGGGGGGTCGCGTGGGGGGTCTGGCCCGAACTTAAAAGAAAAAATGAGCTGCCAAAGCTCAGCCTGTCCTTGTCGCAAAACACCCAAATGACCCTTTGGTCTGGTGAGCGGCGGAAGGGTGTCAGCAAGGGGCCCGCTGTGTTTCATCCACCCCACACCCCTTAGCCACGGGACTGCGCTGTACTGGTTTAAAAGCCCCCCTCTCCAGGTTGTATGGCCTGTTTTTGGCCCTGGAATGGTCTTGCGGGCTTTTGGGGCCGATGTTTTTTGGGAGTTGGGAGGGGGGTTTTTCCCGAAACCCGGGCCCCTTCTTGTTGTCAGCAGCTTCCTACACTGAAAACCAAACCGGGGTGATCATGGGTTTTGGTTTTGTAGTTTGGGGGATAGGGTTTTTTGGAGGGATAGGAGGAGGTTGGTGAAGGCTCCACTTGTGTGTTAACGTCGCGTGGAGAAGCCCCGTCCAACAAGGGAGCCCAAGTTTTTTTTTAGGCTGTCCCAATCTCCACGAGACCAAACCCAGTTGATCGGGCAGAGCCCGTCGCGTCCACAGTGGTGTGATGGTGGTGAGTACGGCAGAGGGGCCCGATGACCCAACCATGCCCGGGGGGGCAGGGATCATTTTTCCGGGCAAATCTGTGAGACGGGGTCGAGGGAGGAGCCAGAGAGTGAGGGGGGAAATTTTACAGGCTTTTAAAGGCCCCGTACTCGGGAAAGAAAACCCGAACTGCCTCGCAACAGATGCGGGTTTCAGCCCCCTACAACAAGAGATGATTGCAGTTGGTGGAGAATGGGGTGTCAATTGGAGTGGAGGAAGGGATGGGGTATTCCCTGCCACTTGGGGGGTAGCAGAGATAGTAGGTGGTTCGTGGCGACCGCCCACAGTCTGAAGAACATCATTCAGGTGCCATCCATTTAAACCCCGGAGGGCCTCACAGCGA
Organism: Chionoecetes opilio; assembly: GCA_016584305.1. Taxonomy (NCBI): domain Eukaryota; kingdom Metazoa; phylum Arthropoda; class Malacostraca; order Decapoda; family Majidae; genus Chionoecetes; species Chionoecetes opilio. Next base: position 7,015 of record JACEEZ010018132.1, read on the forward strand.
GACCTTCGGGAAGCGGGACGGCGATGCCCCCAAAAGTGCCGTGGCCGGTCTCCAGGCCATTTGAATATCCTGGATGGTCCGAAGTGGCAGGGTAGTAGGGTTGGGAAGGTTCGCCCGTAGCAATGTTTCGGGGTTTTGGGGGATGATAAAAAGAGGAGCGAGATTTTTATTTTGGTTGGAGCCCTCGAAATTAGCGGAAATAAGAGTATTTTTCCTGGGGGTCGGGGGGTTTGGAAAATTTCCAGGGTGTGTAGGGGGGTTGGGGTTTCTTGGTTGGAGGGGAGTCTAGGATTACCCGCGGGGTTTCCGGGGAAAGGGGGGTGGTTGAGGTGTCTGTGGGGGTTTCAACGAGGGGGGAAGTGTGGCAGAGCTTATCGAGCCTTTTTGGGAAAGGGAAGGAGCGACAGTTTCTATGGTTACCTCACTTACAGGGGTCGCACCAATTAACCAGGGGAGGTATTGTCAGTGGCCCATTTCTTTTGCAGAGTAGCAGTTCCTTGGGGGTGATTCCGGGGGGGCGGGCAGGGGCAGGAAAGTAATGAGAGGGGTTTTAAAGGGGCGGCACGTGTAATTGTTCAGGGGCGTTTGTGCCCAGGTGTCGGGGAAGAGGGAGACTTTTTGGGAGCAGGGTTCTTGGTCTTCTGTTGGTGCCGTGCCGGTTTGAGGGGGGGGTGGCGTATCTGTGGGGGTTCCTTGATCGGGATCCGGATGATCGCTGGTTTCCCCGGATGATCCCCGGGGATTCCCTGGATGATCCCCTGGATTCCTGGATGATCGCCTGGATTCCGGATGATCGCTGGATCCCTGGATAGCCTCTTTCTCCTCCTCTCTTCTCTCTCTCCCCTTTCTCCTCTCTCTCTCCTCTCTCTCTCTCTCTTCTCTCTCCTTCTTCTCCCCCTCTCACAGGGAGCAAAACAGCTGTTCATTTTGAAAACACGGGAAAGACAAACTACAGTTCCCAAACCCTTTGAAGTGGAACGAGCTCACGAGGGGGCAACGAAAGAACACGGCATCGACCATTATGCTCGTTCAAAAGGGTTCTGTGATCGAGGCTGTTTACGAAACCCGCGAAGCTCCGGGGTACCAAAATTTTTCTTTAATGAAATCGTGTGTAGCCTCTCAAAATATAAAAAAGGAAAAATTCCTTTTGTTAAACAAGCGCGAAGTAAAGGGTAAAATGATACTTTAGGCAACCGGGTCTCATAAAGGAGAAACAAGGTGCGCACAGCAGCCAGTCCGAAGCATTGATGACGGGGCGCGAAGTGGAGTGGTTCGCGACGGGGTGTGGTGGCCCCATTTACCCTGGTGAATACTTGGTGCTTTGCTGGTGGGTGCGAGGGACGCCGTCAGCCCGCGCCTTTCAGGTGGTGGGGCACTGAAGCTGGAAAGGTGGTCGCTGGTGGTAAGGATCCCCTGCTGTTGGATCGAGGTTGTGCTGCCGTCGATGAAGCCTGTGGATCTACAAGAGCTGGAGGGGTTGAGGTGGACCCCAATTCTCCGTCTCACCCACAGAATTAACCGGCAAACTGAAGACAAGATACAAAAGCACTAAAGGGGGAAATATAGGATTGTAATTATATATATAATTTATATATATTTATTTTTATTTTTTGTAATAATGAATTTACATATTTCCATTTTCATTTGGGTAAGAAGATTTGTGTGAACTTCTTAAAGAGAATATCAACACGGTTTCCCTTTAAAGTAATTAAATTAAGATAAACCCTTGGGAAAGCGATACTAAAATCCCTTTTACAATTCCTACAAGGTGTTTGAAAGAACCTGAATGTAATTTAAATTTTTTGAAGTTTAAAGAGAGATTTAACCCCGTAAGGGGCTAAAAAAAAATTTTCTTTTAAAAATTTGCGTGTTCCTCTTCACTTTGAAACTTTTCAAGACCCGTCTTTTATATTTAAGAAGTTTGGGAAAAAAGGCCCAGGAGACCCTTAAATGATAAAATATTTCATTTATAATTTTTAAACCCCTATAATTTCTATAAGAAAAAATGCACGAGTGGCGGTGGGGAGCAAATTTCCTGCAAGAGAAAAAGTAAGATAAACAAAACATTTCCTTTCAGCTCCACAAAAGAGTCTTTATTTTTAGAAGTTAAAGGTTATTGATTTTTTTATGGAATAATTTAAGACCACCCCAAGCCAGTTTTTCAAGTTTTGAAGTTATTTGGGGATTAATGATTATATAGCATCTAAAAAAAATGCCCTGTATAAATGGGCGATTTTTTAAACAAAAACTTCTTTAAAATTTTATATAAACAATGTTTGAATTTTAACTTTTTCATCATACCGTTTTCCCAACCATAACCAAACCCACAAGATGACAAGAAAAAGCTTCTATTATTGAATATATGGAAACAACCCACAAAAACCAGTTTTAAATGGTGATTTTTTCATTTAAAAAGCGATCATTTCCAGTATTTTGCCCTTTTCCACTCCAAACCCTTTAAAACTCAAGACTGCAAAAAACAATTTAAAAAGAAACTTATAGTAACGATTCAGTCAAAAATTTCAAATTTGAATTGTCAAATTATGGTGGGAATTGATATTTTGGGCAAGATGTCAATGTAGATTTTTATATTTTATGAAAAATTTTTATACGTATGTAAAAAATTTCCAAACAAAAAGATAGGACAAAAATAAAAATTTCCCAAAAAACCCTACATTACGCAGCAATCAAAAATCATTTGAAAAGAAAAGGCTTTTAGAAATTTATGCAAGGTGGCCTTAACATACGAGCTAATTTAAGAAATATCGAAATTTAACATCTGTGATAAGAACAGCGAAAAAAAAACTATTATAAATCATCATTGAGAGAAGGTAGGGGGTGCAAAAAAAAAAAATGGAAAATTTTTAAAGATTTTAAAAGGGAAAAATTGCAAAATTAGCAGACTTTATTTTTGGCAAAAGGAAAATCTATTCGGATAGCTTTCAAAAGCTAATGAATTTAATGAATATTCTGCAAAGTTTCTAAAATTAGCACAGTTTTTAGAGGAAAAATCCCATATTGTTTGAATTTTTTACCCCAACCTACCTTTTTTCATTTTTTTTCGGCCCACAACAGCCCTGAAACAATAGTGTAATTTTTTAATCTTAAGGTTACAGCCCCCGGTCATGTGATGTGAAATGAAATAATCAAAACCCGCAAAGAAAAAATATCTCATTTTTAGAAATATAATAAAAAAAACATTTACAGAAGGGTGCTTTCCCGACTTCTGAAAACTGCAAAAAAAGTTCCAGTTTTAAAAAAAAGGTGATGTTCAATTTTTTCAAATAAGAACCCATTTTAGTTCTTCCCGCCCTAATAAAGTCTTTGAAAAAAATTATTGAAAAAAGATTTAAAGAATTTCTTAAAAAGAAAAATTTCTTTTAACAGATAAAATATGGGTTTCGACCCCAAAAATCGATAGAATCGCATAACCCCTTTGCCAAAAAAATATATAAGCAAAGTAGAAAAAAGTATCAATTAAATATTTTTTTTGGTTATTAAAGCTTTTTTATATATAACACCCATTTATTTTAAAAACTAAGATTTAGGTATTCGTGGACAGGCTTTAGATGGTTTTTAAAGTTTTCTCAGCGGGGGGAGGAACCAGTATACAGTCTTTTAAAAGTAGTGCATCGTCGACAAAAGTCTTTCTTTTGGTTGCACAAGGATCTGCCCAGGACCATTATTTTTTTAATTTTCACAAGAAAAATCTATGTACCAAAAATCTTAAATTTTACTTTTGCGATCATACCCTTTTTTACAGGGAAGGGATTTAAAGATATAAAAATACAAGAACAGAATTGGGACATGTTGCGATGGTTAAAATGAACAAGCAAAATTTAAAAACAAAAAAACTCACGTATGCGCAAAAACATGAAACAACAAAGCAACAATATCAAAATTTATAATTCATTTTTAAAGGTACAAAAAGCTAAATTTCCTTGGAGTTTTTAGTGCAAGCTAAAAGGGGAAAAAAACCCCAAAAGAGAATTAATGAATAATTTTCAAAAATAATGGTGTAATTAAAAGAATCGAAACCATTGTAAATTGAAGGTTTTAAGACATATTTATTACATTAGAAAACCATATTTATTTTAGTCAGTATCTGGGGTGGGGAAATAAAACATATATGATAACTATTTTTAAACAGAAAAAAAATTTGTTCCCCAAGTCCTCTAGTAATCGGTAGACCCCCAAAAAGCCCAATCTTTGGATTGAAACTTCTAAAAATTTAAGATAATAGACTATCAGACTATAACTTTTGTTTTTAAGGCGGAATACATCAAAAATTTACAGGGTTTTCAGACCAAAGCATGCATACAAACCAGACGAACCCAAAAATCTAAAATTCCCTTGTGTAGAAATTCCCTGCTCAAAAAGTGTTCTCACTGGGGAACTAAACGGGAAAAAACTTCCCGTGAGTAGGAATAAAGAAAATTTAAAACATTAAATGCAAAAAAAGAAAGTTGAAAAGTAAAAATAAAAATTAATTTTTTTATTATTATAATTTTGGGTTTGTAAATTAATGTGAAATTATCATTTATCTCTTTTAGTATATTTTGTATGTGTAGTTATGGATGAATGCTTTTTGTGTATATTCTTTATACTTATAAATTTATTTTAATTTTAATTTATAAAATTAAGTAGTATATTTTAGGGAAAAATAATTTTTTTATTTTAAAAGTTTTTATATGTAAATTTGCATTAGGCCGCCACCGCTCCCTCTGCGACCCCTTTTTTTAGCATAAAGCCCTAAAAGAGTTAGACTCAATGGGCAAAGGTTTTAATTTTTTCTAATGATAATAATTTTATAATATTAAGGGGCCCAAAAAAATTTTCAACAAACAATCTCTTCTCTCCTCTCTCTTCTCTCTCTTTTTCTCTCTCTCCTCTTTTCCCCCCTCTCTCTCTCTCTTCCTCTCTTTCTCTCCTCTTTCTTCTCTCTTCTTTGAAAGTCACCACAAAAACCACACACAACACACACCAACACACACACCACACACACCACACACACACCCCCACACACACAACCGCAGGAGTCCCCAAAAAATGAACACGGCTGGGAAGGAAGGAACCACAAAGTCAAGGTCACGGGGCGCCTAACTCTAGTATATAGTGTCTTTTGCTTGGATTTTTGACCCCCCCACGCCACGCCGTGGTAGCAGAGTTTTAGGGGAACCCGAGGGGAAAGGAGGGACCGAGGCAGGAGAAGGTGCGTAATCACTACGGGTTTTTCCACGAGGTGGATCGCGATAGCCAGTTTTACCTTTACCGTTTTCCCACCAGAAAGAGCTTGGAGTCGTAGGACCAACTTGGGTAATGCCGGAACCAACTACCCACAATCCTATCCCCATACTCAAAAGGGATAGAAAACCCCGAATTTGTCTTGGGAAAAATTTCCCAGGAGCGAGCGGGGATTCAAACCGTTTAACCACAGAATGGCGCGCCAATGTCCTATCCACAGGACCATAGGGAAGGTGTGTATTCATCTAGTTGTATTCATCTAGTTGTATTTTACAGGGCCTGAGCAACACTCGTATGGCCCCGTCTCCATAGCTACATTTTTTACCATTCATCCTTCGTGCTTAGTGTTGGCCGAAACCACCACCCCGGGAGGCGGGTCACAAACCCCCGGCCCGGTACCCATTCATTGCTGGGTGGGCAGGGGCTCGGGTTAAAAGAAGACCGCCCATCTCTCTTCGCTCCGGCAGGGGATTGAACCCGGGACTTCTCAGTTGTGAGCCGAGTGTGCTAACCGCGACACTATGGAGTAACCTGTGTGTGTATGTGTGTGTGTATTCATCTAGTTGTATTCATCTAGTTGTATTTTACAGTGCCTGAGCAACGCTCGTATGGCCCCGTCTCCATATCAACATTTTTATTATTCATCCTTATTGCTTAGTGTTGGCCGAAGCCACCACCCCGGAAGGCGAGGCACAAACCCCCGGCTAACACCCGGTACCCATTCACTGCTGGGTGGACAGGGGCTCGGGTTTTAAGGAAACAGCCCATCTGTTTTCCGCTCCGCCCGGGGATCGAACCCGGGACTTCTCGGTTGTGAACCGAGCGTGCTACCCCTATACTACGTAGTATGTGTGTGTGTGTGTGGTGTGTGTGTGTGTGTGTGTGTGTGTGTGTGTGTGTGTGTGTGTGTGTGTCACTGGTATGGAGGAGGTGGAAGGGAGGTAGTGTGGGTGAGTGAACATTCAGTGCTGTGTGGATTTTTGATGGATGAGACGGAGTGTGGAATGGATGAATGTGTCCAAAAAGTGGACGAGGTATAGGGGCATGTGTATTTATAGAGGAATATACTGTGTTGCGGGTGGATGACTGTTGGAGTGTGTGTGTGAGTGTGGGTGTTGTAGACTAGAGGGAGTGTGGAGTGGGTGAATATTGAGAAAGTGGTTGTCATGGAGTTGTTCTTGTATGATTTTCACGTCCTCCTACTCCTCCTGTTCCTCTTCTTCCTTTTTCTCCTCCTCTTCCTCCACTTCATATCCTCGTGTTTATCTATGGATCATGTTATTTCTGTTATTTAATATCATGTAGTAAGAAAGGATGTAAGCATTAGAGGTAGAAGACGTTAAAGGAAAATAATGAGAAGGAGAAGCAGGACAATGGAAAGAGGTGAGGGGAAGTATAACCTGTAATAACACCAACATTATTACAAACACGAGCAAAAATATGAAAATATTGAAAAAAAAGAGTGCTAAACTAAAATGAGGAAGACAAAATGAAGAAAATGGTTAAGAAAAATTGTGTCAATATATTATAAGAGGACGATCAAGATGACACGAGAAAATGGGAAGGAAATAAGGAAAAATAAGGCAAATGAGGGAGGAAAAATGTTAGGGATGGGTGAGAAGGGACTGGGAAGATAGGAGCGGTGAAGAGGTGAGGAAGGAGGGAGAGGAGGAGATAGTAGAGATGGAAGGGAAAGGGAGGTATTTCATCCATTAAACCTTCCAAGATAAGATTTTCATCCTATCTAGACACTTTGCAAGTACCAACTACAAGGTTATTGACTATACAAAGCGCCGCCACGTCAGCACGAACTAGGCGGACTCGAACCGCTGACCGAATGCACAGGGACGCTGCACATTGCGAACTCACGTCTCTACCAACCTTGCCACCCTGACGGGCTTAAACCTTCCAAGGGAAGGCGGTGGCCGAGTGGTTGAATGTATAATAATATCTTGGAGTGGTGGGCTCAAGGTCGCGAGTTCGAATCCCGCCGGGGCAACTCTTTCGGCCATCTTTAACGCGGTGGCCGGAAGAATAAAACCTGGTAGTGGTGAGCACAAGGTCCCGATATCAAGTCCTGCCAGGATCCCTGTTTCTACCATCGTCGACTGGCCGAAGATACCCACATGCTACCCATCAACCTCACCTTCGACTGCGACTATAAGTGCGGCAGAGGGCACCAGGGGGCAGCATGGGCCTCAAATAATAATATCTTCACAGGTATCACTATAAAAATACACCCTGCACCACCGCGGGCGAGGGCCAACTACCCCAGCCCTCCTGAATATGCAGGGGCAACACCTAAATCTACGGAAAGAAGATAAAAGCCTACAGGCGGTATAGGCTCCAACTTAGGAAAAAAAGGGGAGTAAGTCATCCATGGATGGGTGACGTGTGTGTAGAGAGAGAGAGAGAGGTGCTGTTCTTTTTTATAGATATTTTTTCTCATTACAGTAGAGATATTTTATTCATGAGAGGTGAAGCTTGCTTTATGGAGGAAGGAGGAGGATGAAGACGTGGTAATGGTGGGAAGAGTCAGAAGCAAGGATAGAAAAGTGAGAGGAAATAAAAAGATAACTAGGAAAGCAGAAGAAAAGCATACGAGAGAAAAATGTAGCAGGAGGAAAAGAGAAATAAAAGTGGAGGTGCAAGAATAAAGGGATTTTGAGTAGTATGAAAGGCCGTGGTGTTGTGGTTAGCACGCCTAGCTACGAATCAGTGGGCCCTAGTTCGAATTCGAGCCAGGACAGTTGGTGGCCAGCCCAAACCAGCTGTTCATCCTTCCTTTCGGGGTTGGTTGATAAATGGGTACCTCCGGAAATCTGCGGAGGGTAACAGTGGTAACCCGGATGTCACACTAGCCCTGTGTCCTGGGGTAGCGGGTTCTTAACCACCACAGGCTCAAAAGCTAATGCGACGGACATGAGTACCGAGGCCGCGCGCAGCATAACATATGTCTCCATATTTACCTATGAGAGCCCTTCCCTCTTCATCCTTTACTTCTTATCCATCATCCTTCTCATCTTCCTTCTCCCTTCCTCCCTCTTCTTTCCTTACTTTCCTACTTGTTGCCTTTCTTTCCCCTCAAACTTGCCACACATTAACACTCCTTCTTCTTCTCTTCTTCCCTTTGCTTTCCTTCTTTATTTTCTTTCTCCATTTTCCATACCCACGCTTCCATTCCTCTCCTTCTTGTACTTTCCCTTTCTTCTCCTCTTCCTCTTTCCCGTAATAAAACATAAAAAATTCACGTAATATCATTGTTTCAGGCATCCTCCCTAGGATCACTGCGCCGTATGCTTTCTATAACAATGCCTTCAGCGCAAATAGCTGTCTTATAACCATTTATTCAGAAGAAGGCGTTGATTTTGCAAACCTCTGGCATGCTTTCTATCGACAACCAGTCCTCTTAAAGGAAGACGGCCTACACCTAAATGGGGCTGGGGCTGGGAAGTATAGCAGTTACTAATTTCTGGTTTAAAAACGGCCGAAAAAACCCCGCTAAAAAAAGGTGTTCGTGAGTCGCGAAGTTTGTTTGAGTTCCCCTTCAAATCGGCTCGCGCGGCTGTTTTCGCCATAGCTGCGGTACCAGATAGTACAGCTGATAATCTCTCATATCATAAGAATTGTGCAAATTATGACTAAAGCATGAAATTTCTACCAGTGTTAGTACATGCCATAAGCTTCATTTTCAGATCGAGAGGTAAGGCAGATTTGACCTCTGAGCACCGTGAGAGGTCAATGACCTCAAAGTATCAAAATATTGATGTTTGGCGTCATTGGTTAATGGTAAACAATGTTATGATGTACAAACCATGCACTTGTGTTCCAATAAAAGTGTCTACATATTCCACACAGCGTTGGTAATTATTTACAGGTGTCTAGCTTTGACCTCTGAGGGCAGTGAGAGGTCAATTACCTCAACATATCAAATATTGATGCCAATGAATGTAAACTGTGGTGGCTGGTACTAACACAATTGTTGTACTTGTGTGTTGCAGGATTCCCTGCCTGATGATCGAAGCCAAGATACAAGCATCCCAGACCTGATCGTCAGTATGGCAAAGCGTCATATCTTCATAGACCCAGCCCAGTCCTCTACGTCCAAGCAATCAAGACCACCCCCAAGAACTAACTGGGAGCTTTGTATTCTTTGCCAAGCAGAGACAGATGAACCTTTGCAGTGCCCACTAAGATCAACCATGAAACCGAGTGGTAGTGGCTATGCATCATTGACAGAAGACCTCCTCCAGTTCAAGGGACTTCGGCACATGCCAATGGAACTCAACGTAAACAGACTGGATGATGGCGATGGCGTAGAAGCTACCTTGAGGACACACAGTGCTCAGTGGCACAAGAAATTTCGTTTAAAGTTTAACAAAAAAATGTTTGACCAGCAGAGCAGAGCAGAATCAGCTTCAGGACAGCAATCTAGTACCGGTACTCCAACCGTGCACACACGATCAGCAGCTGCCCACAGGCTTCCACAGTCAACCGAGCCTATCTGTTTCTTCTGCAATAAGCCAGCTGGCACTGCAGACTTGCACGAAGCAGCTACAAAGGAAATTGACAAGAACGTTCGGAGATGTGCCACTGAATTGGGGGACACTGAACTGCTGGCCAAGCTGTCTGCAGGAGACATGATTGCCATCGAGGCAAAATACCATCGCAACTGTCTCCGTGCATTATACAACAAAATCAGACCAGCCGCACTCAAGGACGAGGATGCGGATCGTCTGCATGGCATAGCCTTTGCTGAGCTGGTGGTATTCATGGAGGACATGCATGCAGATGAGGACAATGCCCCTGTATTTAAACTCTCAGACGTGGCTAACCTCTACAAGATGAGACTGGAGCAGCTGGGTGCCACGGTAAACAACAGAATACACACAACCAGACTGAAGGACAGACTTCCTTCTGTGCTTCCTGATCTGAGAGCCCATTCTCAGGGCCGAGACACACTTCTCTCTTGTTTGAGAACGATATAGGTCCCGCCCTGAAGAAGGCCTGTGATCATGACAGTGATGCCATGCACCTAGTAAGAGCAGCACAGGTAGTACGTAGATAAATGTTTCAGACCAGGTTCACCTTTGACGGTGCGTTCCACGCTGACTGCCAGAAAGATTCTGTGACACCATCCCTCCTTGCTCTGGTGAACATGATCCTCGATGGGGCGAACACCAAGCACCAGACTAAGTTGGCCAACACAAGCACCACAACTGCTGCTCGTACAATATCGCAGCTACTGGTGTTCAACAGTGTAAAGCATGCACGCAGTGTGGAGTCAACTTCAGTGCGCCACAGCCGCGAGAGAGAAACCCCACTCCCACTCTACTTGTCCCTCAAGATTCACGCTGTGACCTGGAGCAGAGGTCTGATTGACACACTGTTCAGCCTAGGGATGTGTGTGTCATATGATAGATTACTACACCTCACAGCAGACATTGCCAATGGTGTCTGCCAGCGCTTCAACATGGAAGAAGTTGTTTGCCCACCCAAGCTGCGCAAGGGACTGTTCACTACTGGGGTTGTCGATAATATTGACCATAACCCCAGCTCTGCGACAGCCAAGGATTCTTTTCATGGCACAGGTATCTCCCTAATGCAACATCCATCACACACGAATAGCGGACTCGACCGTGGTGTAGTGGTGATTGGGCAAGACATCTCTTCCGCCAAGTCGGTAGCACCTCTGCCATCAGTGTACACAAGTGTGCCACCTGCTGCCATGAAGACGAAGCACTTCACTGCACCGGCTGTACAACGTCCTGCAAGGCCTCCCGACCTCCTGGCTGCTGAAGCTCTTTGGACGACACTGCCAGAGGCATCAACATCTTGCCACGAACTGATCCACTGCAAGCTGGGATGTACCGCCCGCTGCAAGTGCACCAAGGCTGCACTCAAGTGCACTGCATTATGTGCATGTTCGGGAGACTGTTAGGTGCAATCAGACACCTTTATATTTATGCGTCTATATGGATAATGTGTGTGTATTACATGTACCGGTATGTACTATACATGTGTCTGAGGTAACTGACCTCACTGTACTTTAAGCTTATAGACTATGTTCAGTGCACATTGAAAATTAAGGTTGCACAGATGATCTTACAACACGATTTCATGCAAGCTGTTCTGGACACCACAATAACCTAAATGTGTATTTCAATAAATTTGTTTTCTGAGGTCACTGACCTCATTTAAAGCACTTGTTCAGTCATGGTTGCATCCTGTGATTATGTATAAATAGGCTCTCCAGAAGATAAAGGGACCAACACATGGCAACATACCTTTTTAATGATTCCCAAAACAGACAAACTGCACCAGAATCGTGAAAAAATGACAATTTCATTGTAATTGAGGTCATTGACCTCTCACTATCCTCAGAGGTCAAATCTGACTTACCTCCCGATCTGAAAATGAACCTTATGGTATGTACTAACACTGGTAAAAATGTCATGCTTTAGTCATAGTTTGCACAATTGTTATGATTATCTGCTGCACTAAGAGTACAGTTGAGCCATATTTTTGTCAGGCAAGATCGGTCATGGATACGAAGACTGTTTTGCCCCAAAATTGGTCTTCATTGGTTTTTACGACAAAAACACAATAAGCTTGATAGGAGCCGAAATATTATAATCAATGCAAAACATTGAAAACAATATCACATAGTAGAATAACACATTTCAGCAAGTGTTATCACTTTGAGGTGAATACTCAATCAATCAATCATTGGGGGCATACGCCGGGGGGCGCGTCGCCTCACCCACCTACGACGCCACTCCCGGGGGTCACCACGCTTGAGTTCCCATGCAGGCTCCTTTCCCATACCAAGCAGCTCTCGACAAGAAACATCAACTTGCCCCAGCCACGAGCCTTGTGGGCGCCCCCTTGGCCTCCTCCACGCCGGATTGTCTCTTACAGATACAACCCGATGGGAAGGATCGGTTTCAGGGTAGCGTGCCACATGCCCATATAGCCGAAGTTGGCGCTGACGGACTATGCAGGTAATAGGCCTCGATTCAGTCTCACGGTGCAATCGCTGATTTGACACGTAATCATCCCAGCGATACCCCATTATTCTGCAAAGACACTTATTACCAAAGGCATTGATTCGTCTCTTTAAGTCACTATTTAGTGTCCATGTCTCACAACCATAGAGTAAGACAGGGATCACAAGCGACTTGAAGATCCGGATCTTTGTCCTCCTGCACAGGTGCCGACAACGCCAAATACTCCCGCTGAGCGAGTCCATAACACCGTGGGCTATGCCAATCCACCGTAAGGCTTCTTGACGTGACCCGCCGTCATTATGGACTGCGCTACCAAGGTATGTAAAACTTTCCAAGATCTCAATGTCCTCGCCACACGCATGAACTGACTGTACTGCTTCATCTAGTAAGTCTCCAAACACCTGGACCTTGGTCTTGAGCCAGGAGACCTCAAGTCCCAAAGGCTTTGCCTCCTCGTGCAGCGCCTCGAGAGCCATCACCAGGACCTCCAGCGACTCAGCAAAGATTACTGCATCATCGGCAAAAAAAAAGATCAGTGACCTTGGTGTTGCCGACGGATGCTCCACAATCACTTCGATCTAAAACCTTGTCCAATACCCAGTCCATACAAGCGTTGAAAAGTGATGGGGCAAGGACGCACCCTTGCCTCACTCCTGTATTCACAGGAAAGAAGCTGGATACACCTGCCCCACACTTCAACAGCACTCTCAGTCCCAGAATACAGACCAGTATCAAACCAATAGTCCTTGCAAGATCCCTCGAAGTCGCAGAAGATCCCAGAGTGACTCACGATGCACTGAGTCAAACGCCTTCTTGAGATCAACATAGGCTGCAAGCATCCCCTGTCGAAACTCACGTCGGCGTTCCACCAGGACACGAAGCGCTAGGATACGGTCCGTTGTTGACTTACCAGGCGTGAACCCAGACTGCTGAGGTCTCTTGATGCTTCACCAGATGACTGCGAATTCGTGTCAGCAATAGATGGGCAAGCACCTTGCCTGGTACGCTGAGCAGTGTAATACCGCGGTAATTGTTGCAGTCCTGACGGTCCCCTTTCCCTTTCCAGATAGGGACGACCAGCCCCCTTTTCCAGTCAGGAGGAATGGTACCTGATTGCCACACGGCAGTCAGGACAGCATGAAACCCGCGGATCATGGCCTCACCCCCAGCTTTGAGGAGCTCCGCACTGATATTACAAACACCAGCTGCCTTTCCACCCTTCAACTTTGCTACAGCCTCTCTGACTTCGTCAAGAGAGGGTGCGGTTTCGTCAATGGGAGGATCGGCATCCACTGCCTGTAACCCAGTGGTGTGAAGCTGCTCAGTTGGAGGGTCCACCGTGAACAACTGCCCAAAGTACTCAGCCCAACGAGCCATCTGCCCATCCATGTCCGCCACGAGGCGCCCATCTGCTGTTCGAATAGCACTCGCCCGAGAAGGAGACTTGGAACGGAGCTTCTTCAGGGTTCGGTAGGGCGGTCGGAGGTCATTAGCGTTCAAAATGACACTCGACATCCTCAGCGAGACTCCTGACATACCTCTCCTTGTCTCTCCTCAGGAGGGTTCTAGTCGGCCGTGACAGAGCCCTGTGCTGGTCCCGGTTCCCAGCCAGCCTGGCAGCGCGACTCTCCTCGATTTTCTCCAGCGTCTCGTCGAGACAAAACCACGCCTTGACCTCGGGCGCTCCCCAATACACTCCTTGGCAGCCTGTAGAGTTTCACGTTTGAAGGTTATCCCACAGTTCTACAGGATCCCCGAGAGCACCGAGCACATCAAACCGAATTTGAGACTGCCACCGCATACTCATGAGCACATGTCAAGTCCTTCAGTTTCTCAAGATGAAACACAGTATGGTTACCTCCTGAGATTCTTCTGGACTTGACATGAAGCTTAAGTGTAGCAACAACAAGTCTGTGATCTGTTCCAAAGAACTCAGCACTCCGGTAAACCCTGCAGTTCTGGAGGATCCTCCAACGAGTACTAACGAGGATGTGGTCGATCTCTTAGCTACCCCTCCGGCATTACTATACCATGTCAGGCGGGTGCAGCTCTGGTCTCTGATACCAAGAACCTGCAATTCTCAACACTTCTGGACCTTGCAAAGTTCAGAAGCAGAGAACTGTTGGTGGTTTTCTGGTACCGGAGCATGGGACCAACACACAACTCGTAGCCATCTCTCACAGTGCCAGTAGTAGCATTGAAGTCGCCCAAGACAATGAGTGTGTCCCGAGGAGGACACTGGTCTAATACAGAGTCGAGTTTGGCGTAGAACATCTTCTCTTCAGTTTTACGCATCTCGGTAGGAGCGTACACTGCAACAAGAGACATGAAACCCAGAGTGTGTTTCATCCTCACCCGCATTATACGCTCATCAACCGGAGTAACCTCAACAACTGACGGCTGCAGTTTGCTGGAGACGCCTATAGCTACTCCGCGTACGCGGTGACCATTGCTCATGCCGGACCAGTAGTAGGTGTAATCCCCACTGCTAGTCTCGCCACTGCCAGGCCTCCTCGTCTCAGAGAGTCCCACTATATCCACCCTCAGCCTACTGAGCTCGCCCGATAGGAGAGGTAGTCGATGATCGTCTGAGAGGCTCAGAACGTTCCACGAGCCCACACGAAGAACCCTCCGCAGGTTGATCCCAGGAGTGATTCGACGGGCAGGCGCCGCCTCTGCACCGCCCCGGCCACCCCCATAAGAAAAAGTTGGGCTAGGGGGCCCTACCACTTGATTTAGAGTGCGGGATTCCCGAGGGCTTTGCCCCGCACTCGTCATAGGCAGACCCCTCCCCTGCATCGGCATAGGAGGGGTTTGCATGGTCGGGCCCCCCGGCAAAACCGGGTCGGGGGCGCGATTACCGCGCCCCCGGCCTCTACCTCTTACTATGTTTGTGGCTAGTTTAGTTTTTACAGGGAAGGGTTGCAAACCCCCCCCCCCCCCCCCCCCCCCCAAACCAATCTATGTCAGGGATTGGCCTTACTGCTCACCGTGGCCAGGGACGCAGAACCCCCTGTAGGGATTAACCCCAGGCTGCCCACTATTTAACCCATAGCTGGGACTATTTAACCCATAGCTGGGACTATTTAACCCATAGCTGGGACTATTTAACCCATAGCTGGGACTATTTAACCCATAGCTGAGGTGAATACTGATATATATATATAAATATGATAAACAATAACAACACAGCGCCGAAAGGGTAGCCAGTAGTCAGAAACACTGAAAATATAGCCAGGAGGGAGCCTGTGTTTTTCTTGTCTACATATTTACCTTCTGTGTTGCGTGTGGTGACGATGAGTTTCATTTTACATCTTGTCCAGTCGCTTAAGATATATTAGATATGATAAACAACAAACCGCATCACCGAAAGAGTAACCGAAAACGCCTGTGTTATTTTCACGCCACAAATTCACCTCCTGCGATATATGTTGTGACCATGAGTGTCATTATAAATACTGCCTTGTCCAATATGGTGTTGTTACATTGTTACTAACATAATGGATATGGTGTTAGTGACACAAACGAGGGTATGAACCTCGCCGTAGTGAGTTCGCTAAGGTCACTGGTAAACCGAAGTCTCGGCAGTATTTAGTCCTTTAAGCCTTAAACCCTTACCATGTATAGATAGTAATAAGACAATCAATTGGTCTCTCTTTCTACTTGTATTGCACAAACTTGAACAGTATACACAAAATAGATTTAATGAAAAGACAGGATATAATTGCATATAGAGTGTTTACATTAATAGTAAATATAATGATGTGCAAAGAAACATGTAATGATAAGGAATAAAAAGATAAAAAGATTGTGTAGTAAGATGTGTGTAAATACAACAGGTAGTTTATTAAAATGTGTATGTGTGTGTAAGATGTTATGTTTACGAAAGTAACACATCTAAAAACGAGAGAATGAGAGAAAAAGGGAAACGGAAAACGGGAGTGAGGAGGCACACTGAAGTATATTCGCACGTGCTGCTACAGTACTCCCCCTCTAGTTGCGAGGTAGGAGGAACGAAACCGTTTTCTTGGGACAACGGCACACACTGGAAGTACTGCGTGTCTGCATCAGGTGGTGCTGTAGAGTGAGCAGGAGAGTTTACTCGGTCGATGGGATAACGTCCAAGCCCGTTGGGTTGGGGGTATTTTCCCTTTACGGAACTTAAAAGGGGCCGGTACGGTTGCTGAAGGGGTTTTTGATGCGTCCCTGAAAACCCCAA
>JACEEZ010018133.1:2500-5000 GCA_016584305.1 Chionoecetes opilio
GAAGGCTCTCGTAAGTAAAAGCTCTCGTAAGTAAAAGCTCTCGTAAGTAAAAGCTCTCGTAAGTAAAGGCTCTCGTAAGTAAAAGCTCTCGTAAGTAAAGGCTCTCGTAAGTAAAGGCTCTCGTAAGTAAAGGCTCTCGTAAGTAAAAGCTCTCGTAAGTAAAGGCTCTCGTAAGTAAAGGCTCTCGTAAGTAAAGGCTCTCGTAAGTAAAGACTCTCGTAAGTAAAGGATCTAGTAAGTAAAGGCTCTCGTAAGTAAAGGCTCTCGTAAGTAAAGGCTCTCGTAAGTAAAGGCTCTCGTAAGTAAAAGCTCTCGTAAGTATAGGCTCTCGTAAGTAAAAGCTCGTAGTAAAGGCTCTCGTAAGTAAAAGCTCTCGTAAGTAAAAGCTCTCGTAAGTAAAAGCTCTCGTAAGTAAAAGCTCTCGTTAGTAAAGCTTTCGTAAGTAAACTCGTAAGTAAAGCTCTCGTAAGCAAAGCTCTCGTAGTAAAGCTGAAATAAACTCGTAGTAAAAGCTCTCGTAAGTAAAAGCTCTCGTAAGTAAAAGCTCTCGTAAGTAAAAGCTCTCGTAAGTAAAGTTCTCGTAAGTAAAAGTTCTCGTAAGTAAAGGCTCCGTAAAAGGCTCTCGTAAGTAAGACTCTCGTAAGTAAAGATCTAGTAAGTAAAAGGCTCTCGTAAGTAAAGCTCTCGTAAGTAAAGGCTCTCGTAAGTAAAGGCTCTCGTAAGTAAAGGCTCTCGTAAGTAAAAGCTCTCGTAAGTAAAAGCTCTCGTAAGTAAAGGCTCTCGTAAGTAAAGGCTCTCGTAAGTAAAGGCTCTCGTAAGTAAAAGCTCTCGTAAGTAAAAGCTCTCGTAAGTAAAAGCTCTCGTAAGTAAAAGCTCTCGTAAGTAAAAGCTCTCGTAAGTAAAAGCTCTCGTAAGTAAAAGCTCTCGTAAGTAAAAGCTCTCGTAAGTAAAAGCTCTCGTAAATAAAAACTCGTAAGTAAAAGCTCTCGTAAGTAAAAGCTCTCGTAAGTAAAAGTCTCGTAAGTAAAAGCTCTCTAAGTAAAAGTCTCGTAAGTAAAAGCTCTCGTAAGTAAAAGCTCTCGTAGGTAAAAGCTCTGTAAAGTAAAAAGCTCTCGTAAGTAAAAGCTCTCGTAAGTAAAAGCTCTCGTAAGTAAAAACTCGTAAGTAAAAGCTCTCGTAAGTAAAAGCTCTCGTAGGTAAAAACTCGTAAGTAAAAGCTCTCGTAAGTAAAAGCTCTCGTAAGTAAAAGCTCTCGTAAGTAAAAGCTCTCGTAAGTAAAAACTCGTAGTAAAAGCTCTCGTAAGTAAAAGCTCTCGTAAGTAAAAGGTCTCGTAAGTAAAAGCTCTCGTAAGTAAAAGCTCTCGTAAGTAAAAGCTCTCGTTAGTAAAAACTCTCGTTGTGTTGTTGAAGAACTTTTTTTTACTTATACTTTTAATTTCTTTTTTTTAAACTTGTTTTGTTCATTTATTTGACACTTTTATTTGTAGTTAATATTACTGTATGATAAAGTTGTCTGTGTGTGTGTGCATATGTTTGTTTATTTGGTTAGTTACTGTACTGTATAGACTGTTTGTACTACTACGAACATTATGTACTACTATATGTATACTACTTATACTACTACTACCACTACTACCACTACTACTAACATCACCATTTTTATTGCCACATCTACTACAACTACCAGAACACCACTATAACTACTACTACTACTACTACTACTACTACTACTACTACTACTACTACTACTACTACTACTACTACTACTACTACTACTACTACTACTACTACTACTACTACTATCATCACCATTTTTATTGCCACATCTACTACAACTACTAGAACACCACTATAACTATTACTACTACTACCACAACCACCAGCACTATTACTACCACTACCTTTACTACTAACTACTACTATACTACTACTACTACTACTACTACTATACTACTACTGCAACCCCCATCACTACTACTACATGTTCTGTATCCCTTGAGGCCCTAGAACGTAATTTCCATTGTAATTTGGGTACCATTAGACGATTTGTAGTGACTATAAGCAATATTTTATAGCTATGACCTGTTTAGTATCCTTGTCCACTAACCGATGTGGTATATTCAATGACTTTTCGTAATTATAGGGCTTGACAACAGACAATTTTATACAGGAAAGGAAAGATCTGGGCGTGAAGGGGTAAAGGTGCGTTAGGATGGTACAGGTATACAGAATAGACGGGTGCGTTGGGTTACAAGTTCTCACAGGTATTAGTTATTTCATGAGATCAGGTGAGGTTTGGGGGAAGGGAGACTGGATTTACTGGTGGTGGTGGTGGTGGTGTAGTGGTGGTGGTGGTGGTGGTGTGGTGGTGGTGGTGGTGGTGTGGTGGTGGTGGTGGTGTTGTGGTGGTGGTGGTGGTGGTGGTGGTGGTGTGGTGGTGTGGTGTGGTGGTGGTGTGGTGGTGGTGTGGTGGGTGGTGGTGGTGGTGGTGGGGTGGTGG
>JACEEZ010018133.1:10000-12500 GCA_016584305.1 Chionoecetes opilio
GGGGGTGATGGGTAATGGTGAGTGAATGGGTGGGGGGGTGATGGGTAGGTGAGTGAATGGGTGGGGGGTGATGGGTATGGGTGAGTGAATGGGTGGGGGGTGATGGGTAATGGGTGAGTGAATGGGTGGGGTGATGGGTAATGGGTGAGTGAATGGGTGTGTGGTGATGGGTAATGGGTGAGTGAATGGGTGTGTGGTGATGGGTAATGGGTGAGTGAATGGGTGGGGTGGTGATGGGTAATGGGTGAGTGAATGGTGGGGGGTGATGGGTAATGGGTGAGTGAATGGGTGGGGGTGATGGGTAATGGGTGAGTGAATGGGTGTGTGGTGATGGGTAATGGGTGAGTGAATGGGTGTGTGGTGATGGGTAATGGGTGAGTGAATGGGTGTGTGGTGATGGGTAATGGGTGAGTAAATGGGTGGGGGGTGATGGGTAATGGGTGAGTGAATGGGTGGGGGGTGATGGGTAATGAATGAGTGAATGGGTGGGGGGAATACATACATTTCAGGAAAGTTAGAAGGGGCTATCTGGAGAATCTGTGTTTGGTGGGCCGAGGTGGTGGGTAATGGGTCTATCTGGAGAGTCTGTGTTTGGTGGGCCCGCCACCAAACCAGTGGTGGCCAGCCCACCAATAGCCCTCCGCAGGAGCTAGCCAAAAAGGCCGCCCGGAGGGCGGCTTTGCGGCTAGTTAAAAATAATAGACTATAGTTACTTTACTAACTACTCTATTGCTCTTTATATACTACATTGCTTCACATTTTACTATAGTGTTTATTCTAACATAGCTTTTTGTTTTGTCTAAATATAAACAGTTATAAATATGACTGTTTAGGTATTATGATCCATATGTTTTATCTCTCTATTTATTTTGCAATCATGTTCCTAATTTTTTTTTTTTTTTTTTTTTTTTTTTTTTTTTTTTCTCTATTTCTTCGTCATATTTATTTATATTGCATGATCATGTCTCCTCTTTTTCGTGTGTGTGTGTGTGTGTGTGTGTGTGTGTGTGTGGTGTGTGGTGTGTGTGTGTTTTATCATTGTTATTATCTTCATTTTAAGTATTGTATCGCAAGTACTAGTAGTAGTAGTAGTAGTAGTAGTAGTAGTAGTAGTAGTAGTAGATAGTAGTACTCATAAGCACACTACAACCTACGACACACTACAACGACACACACACGCTATAGCTACACACTTACACACACACACATACACACACAACACACACACACAACACACACACACACACACACACACAACACACACACACACACACACACACACACACACACACACACACACCCACACACACACACACACACACACACTAAAGAAAATAACCCTAACAACTATATTCTCATGTGCAGAAAAAAAAATCTTAAAAAACCGAAACGAACGAAAGAAAAGTAAACAATTACGACCAGAAATAAACGAACGAAAAAGAAAATATTACGAAAATAGAAAGAGCAAAAACCCGGAAGTGACGTCACCGAGGATTGAAACAGAAAACGGGAAAAAAATTGAAGGAAATTATTAAAAAAATATGAGAAAAAATTTATAGATCGGAAGAAACCGTCGATCAAAGAAGGAAGGAAGGAAGGAAGGAAGGAAGGAAGGAAGGAAGTATGAAGGAGTGAGGGAGGGATTCCTACACCATGGAGAGAGGAGGGAGCATAAAGGGGGCAGGGAAGGCAAGCCCCCTTCCCCCCCAACACCCCACAATACCTTCCCTGCTGTTTGTAGAGGAAGAACAATGTAAGTATTATTATTATTATTATTATTATTATTATTATTATTATTATTATTATTATTATTATTATTATTATTATTATTATTATTATTATTATTATTATTATTGTATTAGCCTGTATTCTGGGACTGAGAGTGCTGTGAAGTGTGGGGCAGGTGTATCCAGCTTCTTTCCTGTGAATACAGGAGTGAGGCAAGGGTGCGTCCTTGCCCCATCACTTTTCAACGCTTGTATGGACTGGGTATTGGACAAGGTTGTAGATCAAAGTGATTGTGGAGCATCCGTTGGCAACACCAAGATCACTGATCTTGTTTTTGCCGATGATGCAGTAATCTTTGCTGAGTCGCTGGAGGTCCTGGTGATGGCTCTCGAGGCGCTGCACGAGGAGGCAAAGTCTTTGGGACTTGAGGTCTCCTGGCTCAAGACCAAGGTCCAGGTGTTTGGAGGCTTACTAGATGAAACAGTACAGTCTGTTCATGCGTGCGGCGAGGACATTGAGATCTTGGAAAGTTTTACATACCTTGGTAGCGCAGTCCATAATGACGGCGAGTCACGTCAAGAAGCCTTACGGCGGATTGGCATAGCCCACGGTGTTATGGACTCGCTCAGCGGGAGTATTTGGCGTTGTCGGTACCTGTGCAGGAGGACAAAGATCCGGATCTGAAAGTCGCTTGTGATCCCTGTCTTACTCTATGGTTGTGAGACATGGACAATAAATAGCGACTTGAAGAGACGAATCGATGCCTTTGGTA
>JACEEZ010018134.1:0-35000 GCA_016584305.1 Chionoecetes opilio
TTGGGGTACCCAAGTAACTAATTCAATTACCTGTAGGGTGATTCAAGGGATGTCTTTTTGAGAGGCGGGTTTAACGCTTCCCTGCCCAGAGGTCAATCAAAGGGTTTGTGTGGAAAACGGGGCGGCAGTTTAAGTAAAGCTTGCAGTAATAATGCGGGGACGAACCCTTGGCCTCACTCCTGTATTCACAGTAAAGAAGTTGGATAAACCTCCCCCACACTTCACAGCACTCAGCACACACACACCACACATACACGTATATGATAATTTGTATAAAAATATATATATATATATATATATATATATATTAATATATATATATATATAATTATATATATACTTAATATAAAATATATATATATATATAGATATTATATATATATATATAAAATATATATATATATATAATATATATACAAATTATTACATATACGTGTGTGTGTGTTTGTGCTGATAGTGCTGTGAAGTGTGGGGGAGGTGTATCCAGCTTCTTTCCTGTGAATACAGGAGTAAGGCAAGGGTGCGTCCTTGCCCCATCACTTTTCAACACTTGTATGGACTTGGTATTGGGCAAAGTTGTAGATCAAAGTCATTGTGGAGCATCCCTCGGCAACACCAAGATCACTGATCATGTTTTTGCCGATGATGCAGTAATCTTTGCTGAGTCGTTGGAGGTCCTGGTGATGGCTCTCAAAGCGCTGCACGAGGAGGCAAAACCTTTGGAACTTGAGGTCTCCTGGCTTAAGACCAAGGTCCAGGTATTTGGAGGCTTACTAAATGAAACAATACAGTCTGTTCATGCGTGCGGCGAGGACATTGAGATATTGGAAAGTTTTACATACCTTGGTAGCGCAGTCCATAATGACGGCGGGTCACGTCAAGAAGTCTTACGGTGGATTGGCATTGCCAACGGTGTTATGAACTCGCTCAGCAGGAGTATTTGGCGTTGTCGGTACCTGTGCAGGAGGACAAAGATCCGGATCTTCAAGTCGCTTGTGATCCCTGTCTTACTGTATGTTTGTGAGACATGAACACTAAATAGCGCCTTGAAGAGATGAATCGATGCCTTTGGTAGTAAGTGTAAGTGTCTTCGCAGAATCATGGGGTATCACTGGGACATAGACCACTGTATACCTGGACTGAGCACGAAATATCGGCCTGCTGCACATGGGCCTGAACTTGCCCTGAGGTCGGAGGGCCGCTCGGATTCATATATATATATATATAATTACCATGCATATAAACTGGTTTTATCAGTATATATGATATACTTAATCTTCGAAAATGTTTGTTTTATAATATTATCAAATAAAAAACAGTAAAACACGGTAAAGAAATGCCATTACGAGACTCTGAAGAAATATGCATTCACTTCAACTCTTCGCCATTTAAAACTTTGCGTGTCAACTTTTATCATGAAAGGTATCAATAGAAGCGCAATTTTATTAGCTTTCCATTGCTATATTTCGTTATCTGATAAATGAATTACCCCCATGCATAAATTAGCGTTAAATAAATGAATAAAATCATCAATTAGTTTTAGGCGATTTAGTTAACGCTACTTTATACATGGTGCTAATTCATTTATCAGAAAACGAATATATAAGTAAATAAATAACATCATCAATCGGGAAAATTACCCAATTGAGGATTTTATTTATTTATTTAACGCTAATGTATGCATGGTTCTAATTAATTTATCAGATAACGAAATATAGCAATGGAAAGGTAATAAAATTGCGCTTCTATTGATACCCTGCATGATAAAAGTTGACTCGCAAATTTTTAAATGGCGAAGAGTTAAGTGAATATTAAGTTCATGCATATATTTCTTCAGTCTCGTAATGCATTTTCTTTTGCGTTTTTTTACTTTTTTTTATTTGATAATATTATAGAGCAAACATTTAAAAAGTTTACAGTATATCTATATACTGTAAACCCAGTCTATAGATAGTCCATAGCCCACTATATCCTTTGTCGGGCCCCCCGAGGCCCCCTATGCAGCCCGAAATTAAAAAACATTGTCCGGTGAGCCCAGGTATACAGGGGTCTAAGATGGGAGTTAAAGTGTCAAATAGCGATTCACCGTGAGACAATCGAGGCCCTGTTACCTGCATAGCCCGTCAGCGCCAAATTCGGCTTTGGGGCATTGGCACGCTACCCTAAAACGATCTTTCCATCGGGTGTTTTGAAGAGAAATCCGGGTGGGGAGGCCAAGGGGCCCCCCAAAAGGTTTTGGCTGGGAAAGTTGATTTTTCTTGTCGTGAGCTGCTTGGTTTAGGGGAAAGGACCTGCAGGGGGGACTCGCGCGTGGGACAGGGAGTGGCGTCTTTAGGGTGGGTGCCATTTAATACTGTCGGGTACTTAGGCGGAAAAAGGCTTTCGTTCCCCTTTAGAAAAGGAAAAGTATTTTGGGGGTCTTATCCTAAGATTTTTGTGCCGCTGAACCCAAAAACGTAGTTGGTCACCGTTGCGGAAGTTTTCGCGAAATTTTGAATTTGGCAATTTGGCAATAAAATTGGCAATTACAAATTTTGCGAATGAAAACCAGACGTCGTGAGCTCTTTTTGGATAAAATTGAAGTTTTTTAAGAGTGCAAAAAAATTTTATGAGTACCCCGTGGGATCTTTTGGGGATTACTGTTATAATGAAATTAGAGATAAGGGGAAAAAAAAATGGAAAAAATATAAAAGGAAAAAATTTTGGCCTTAAACCCTGATTTTAAATAATTAAAAAACAAATTTTAAATTGTAAAAAAGTAAAATAAAAAAAAATTTGTTTTAGGACACTTTTAAATTAACGAATTTGGCAAGGGGGTAAAATTTTTGCTAGAAAGGGTATTCAACTGAAAAATGCAGGATAAGACCCTCAAAATTTATTCCCTTTCCCCTAAGGTGAAGCAAAACCCTTTTTCCCCCCGAAGTGACCCGAGATTAACCAAAACAAAAAATTTTCAAACAACGAAACCCGAGTCTCCTCGCGTATTTTGGAAAAAAAATTAGAACACAAAAAATCCCTTATTGCGAAGCGAGCTTTCACAATTTGAAAAAAATCGAAATCTAGTCTTTAAAGCCATCGAGTCCCATGCCCATTTTTCCTCGTCGTTGATGCACACTCGGGGGGAAAATCGCAAACCCCGAACAAGGATCTGCGGGCGTTGACAGCGGCAGCGTTGGTCGAGCAGTTGTTTGGGCTTTTTTCCCCCACTGATCCCTCCTGATACTTTGCGGGGCGGGAGGCAGGGGGGGGGGAAGGGATAGGGCCGGGTTTTGGGTTTCGTGCCTACTTGGTCGGTCGAGGTCACCAACCCCTTTCTTCACAGCCCCTCCCAGACGACGGCCTGTAAAGCTGGGCTGCATAATGTGTGGGTGGTGGCGTTGACTTCGGAGGGGCCAGTGCTGCCCCAACCCTTTTCTTCGAAGTGCCCGTCCACCTCGCCGGGGCAGAGGCAGGATACCCGTAAATTCTGCTCACGATCGGACGCACTCCAGGCCTCTTGGTCAGCGGCCCAGGGCTTCGGGTGTACCAAACGCGGGGGTTGCCTGGCGCCGCCGGGAACACAGGCCAAGTTGCAATTCCCTTTCCTAAAGAGGGCCAAGGGGTGTCGAAACCAGTCAGAGATGGAAGGACGTGATCCATCCGCGTGAGACCCCTTTTCATCGTGATGAGCTGAACTTTGAAAGTCGTTTTGCCAAGCGGGAGGCACTGTTGGGAGGTATTTGGGGAAGTGTCGGAGGAGGAGGAGAGGACGTCAGTGCCCGGGAGAAACTACGTTGCCCCCACATCTTGTCGAGATGGAGAGATGTATATCATCTTAGTGTCCGCTTCCTCTGTTCTGAAGCAAATTTTGGTCCGTCGGTCCAAAAGTTGCCGGCTTTGTGGCCACGCGCGACGGCGCGTACCCCCTGATGGTGTGGGGTTTGGGAGGCATGAGAGAGGTCATAGCAGTTTTTTCTTTTGGTGGACAAGATGTTAGCCATGGGCATTCCAGTTTGATCCTCGTCGCTGCTTGGAGTCGATACGTATCCCACCTCGGGTCGCTGTTCCTCGTCTTGTCTTTGAGGGACGCGCCGTGCGTACCTGCAAAGACAAAAGGTGCAACTCCCCGTAGCCCCAAAACCCCGTTTGGGGAAAAATCTCTGCAGGAGGGATCAACCCGGTCCTTTAAATTTGGTGAGCCCGGAAACGGGGGGGTGCTGAAAGGTAGCCTCCCCCCCGAGGACCAGCACGCGGAGGGGTGAAGGGGTTTGCGAGGCCCGGGGGACCGCCGCGTTTATCTTCCCAGAAACCTGAGAAGGGGGATTTTTTTCGTGCCGCGGGGGGCCTTGTTTTGGGGAAAAAAGGGCAAGAGGGAACAGGGAGAGTCTATTTGGGGGATGATGGTGCGAAGGTCCAGACTGCGTCGAGTTGGAGGGGGAGCAGCGGGCCCAATGAAGTTGGGATCCCGTGACAATCACCCGCTTCCCTCCCATTTAAACTTTGGGTTTCTTGCCCCGCGTTTTTAATGTATTGGTAGGGTGAGTGCAGGACCTCCAGGACTTTGCTGCGCGTCCCGATCCTTCCCCCTTTTGTACTTCAAGAAGGGTTCCTTGCCCGTCTCCTCGATTCTTGTCAGTGGTCCCCCATCTTTCTGGAACAACCTTGGGGAAAGGACGGGGTGAGTTGGGCTTTTTGCGAGTGAAGGGTTTTGCTGGGAAGAAGACCGCAACCTCTTTGGTCATCCGTGGTCTTCTTCGTGACCGGGTGGGGGTCCTTGTGGGCTTTTATGCCGTAGAGAAAATTCCGAAAGATTTTCCTTGATTGCCAAAAGTTTGTCTTGGATCAAGAAGAATGGGCCTCGTCGAGGGTTTTTCGGACCCAAAGCCACCCTCACCTTCAGGTCCCGGTTCACCTGTTTAAGGCTGGGCGCAGAAGGGGACGTAAAGGGACCAACACTTACGGAACCCAGTGTTTTCCAAGTACGTCCGCTCTTGGATTCTTTAGGGGAGGTCTGCATCATGGCCCCGAAACCCGGGACAACCGGGGGAGGGGTTCGATTCATGGGGAAGAGAACGGTCCGAAAACCCCCCAAATCTTTAGGGGCAGCGCCCGTCTCCTGTCCGCACAGCCCTGGTGTAGTTTTAAAAACAGGAGGACCATCTTTACGACGTCATGGAGAAATTGCTCAAGGGGCGGTCTGATCCCCCGACTCAGGATCTGCAGCTTGGGTGCAAAGGGCTCGAGGGCTTTCTTTAAGGAATCAGTCAGAAAGAGACTGACTGAGACAGTCAGAGAAAAGTTACCATTTTCTATTAATCGACGGGAGTGCCTTTTTGAAACAATTTCAGCCCGAAAAATTTCATGATTTTTATGTGAAATTAAGGCCAAAAATTTTTCCTTTTTTTATTTTTTTCCCTTTTTTCCAATTATCTTAATTTTCCCTTATAGTTCATAAGCGAAAAAGTACAACCCGGAGACTAAATAAAATTTTATGCATCTTAATAAGCTTTAATTTGAGTCCAAACGGGTCTCTACGACGTCTGGTTCCTCGCAATTTGAAATTGCCAATTTTATTGCCAAATGGCCAAAAAGCAAAAATTTTTCGCGAAAACTTTCCGTAAAGAGTGACCCAAATACGATTTTCGATTCAGCGGGACAAAAAGCAGGAAAGACCCCCAAAATACTTCCCTTTACCCCAATGTGAAGGAAACGCCCAAGTGACCCTACTATACGGGCTTCTGAAGATGGACGCGTTTTGGCTCCCGCGCACCTACGTCACCCGAACCCGGACCCCCCCAACCCTTGTCTGCTCTTATATTTTCCCCAAGGCGGGAGGTGGGTTTGGGGCCCCCCGTTTCCCCCCGTCCATGTCCCACCATATTTCCCTTTTTAAGATAATATAACTAAATAACCCAAAAAAAAAACAACAATAATAAAAAATAAAAAATAAATATACTCCCCCTACTATAGTAGTAGAAATAGTAGTAGTAGCAGGGGTGTAGTAATGTAATATAAAAGTAGTATAGTAGTAATAGTAGTAGTAGTAGTTAGTATATAGTAGTAGTAGTTGTAAAGTGTAGTGATAATTGTAGTAATAGCGTTTTGTAGTACAATAGCGTGGTAGAATAGCATTGTAAAGTAGGGGTTTAGTATAGTAGTAGTATAGGGTTAGGATTAGAGTAATAGTAGTATATTTGTAGAAGGGGTAGTAGTAGTAGTAATTAAAAGATGAAAATTTAGTTATTGAAAGACGAAAGAAAAAATACAAAAAATTTTCAAACAAATAATAATAAAAATAAAAAAAATAATGAAAATTGATATTGGGAGGGGAGGGGGTGTGAGGAGAAGAGGGGGGAGGGCCCAGGGGCGACAGGTCCATGGGAGGGCTGTCACCTGACTGACCTGACAGCGCCCTCCACCACCACCTGCCGACCACCCACATGCCCCACTTTTTATACTATATAATATTAAATACTACACTATACTACTATAGAGTAATTTATGGGGCAGTAGAGTTGCTGGTAGTAGAGTAGTGGAGTAGTACTAATAGCAGTGTAGTGGGGGGGAGACGTAAAGGGAAAAAATAAATACAAAAAAGTACAAAGGGAGAGGGGTTGGCCCTCCGAAAGAGGGAAGGGGGGGGAGAAAAATTTAACAGTGGGTGATTTGGTTTTGACTGGGCCGGGGTCAGTGAGGGCTGGGGCATCGGGACGCGGACGTATTTACCCCCCCCCCCCAAACGCGCGTCGGAAGAAAGTATTAGATGGGGTGGGGTAGGGGCGCGCCCCCCGGGGGTATGCCCCAATGATTGATATTTTAGTGGGTGCATGCATGGACAGGCAGGGGAGTATCGTATGTGTGTTTCCCTTTGTTTGCGAAAATGGCAGACACATCCATTTGTACAGGCTACCCCCCCTTCCCTCCCTTTTAAATTTTTCTTTCCCCTCCTCTCTCTCTCTTCTCTCTCTCTCTTCTCTCTCTCTCTCCTTTTCCTCTCTCTCTCTCCTCTCCCTCTCTTCTCTCTCTTCTTCTCTCTCTCCTTTTTTTTAGTTTTCTTTTATTTTTTTTTAATTTTTTTTTGTTAATTTTAAATTCTTTTAATTTTTAAATTTTNGGGGTTTAACGTCTGGTGTAGTCAAAAGCAGGGACATCTTGACGTACGTCTGGAGAACTTGCTCAAGGGACTGTCGTCTGATCCCGCTGACCTCAGGATCTGCAGCTTGGGTGCAAGGATCTCGAGGGCTTTCTTGAAGGAATCCAGTCAGAGAAAGAGACTGACTGAGACAGTCAGAGAAAAGTTACCATTTTCTATTAATCAGACGGTAGTGCCTTTATGAGAACAGATACAGCCAGAAACATTTCATGACTTTTGATGTGAAATTAAGGCCAAAATTATTCCTTTTATATTTTTTTCCATTTTTTTCCACTTATCTCTAATTTCCATTATAGTTCAGTAATGCGAACAGATACAACCACGGAGTACTAAATAACATTTTATGCACTCTTAATAAGCTTCAATTTGAGTCCAAAACGAGGTCTCTACGACGTCTGGTTCTCATTCTGCAATTTGTAATTGCCAATTTTATTGCCAAATTGCCAAATTGCAAATTGCGCGAAAACTTACCGTTAACGAGTGACCCAACTACGATTTTCGGATTCAGCGGCACAAAATGCTAGGATAAGACCCTCAAAATACTTCCTTCACCTAATGTGAAGCGAATCGCCCTAAGTGACCCTACTATACGGTCTTCTGAACGACTGGACGCGTTTTGGCTCACACGGCGCACCTACGTCACCCGAACCCGGCCACCCCAAACCCTCTTGATCTGCCTCATTATATCTCCAGCAAGGCTGGGAGGTGGTTGGGCTCCGCTCCGTTCGCCCACGTCCATGTCCTACCATATTCCATTTTTAAGATAATATAACTAAATAACCAACAATAAAAACAACAATAATAAAAAATAAAAAATAAATACTACTCCCCATACTATAGTAGTAGTAATAGTAGTAGTAGCAGTGGTTGTAGTAATAGTAATAGTAACAGTAGTAGTAGTAGTAATAGTAGTAGTAGTAGTAGTAGTATAGTAGTAGTAGTTGTAAAGTAGTAGTGATAATTGTAGTAATAGCAGTGTTAGTAGTAGCAATAGCAGTGGTAGTAATAGGCATTGTAATAGTAGTGGTTTTAGTAGTAGTAGTAGTAGTAGGGTTAGTGATAGTAGTAGTAATAGTAGTAGTATTTGTAGTAGTAGGGGTAGTAGTAGTAGTAATTAAAAGATGATAATTAGTGTAATTGTAAAGACAGTAAGAATAATTAATACAATAAAATTCAACACTAATAATAATAAAAATAACAATAATAATGAAAATTGATATTGGGAGGGCTGAGGGCTGTGAGGAGAAGAGGGAGGGAGTGGCCGAGGGGCGACAGGTCCATGGGGAGGGCTGCTCACCTGACTGACCTGACAGCGCCCTCCACCACCACCTGCCGGCACCACCCACATGCACTACTTGTTTATACTATATAATATATACTACTACTACTACTACTACTAGTAGTAGTAATTTATGGTAGCAGTAGTAGTTGCAGTGGTAGTAGTAGTAGTGGTAGTAGTACTAATAGCAGTGGTAGTGGTAGACAGTAAGAATAATAAATACGATAAAAGTACAAAGGAGAGGTTTGCGCCCTCCGAAAGAGGGAGAGGAGAGGGGAGAAGCTATGAACAGTGTGGTGATTTGGTTCAGACTGGGCCGGGTCAGTGAGAGGCTGGGTCATCGGGATCGCGTGACGTCATTTACCCCCCCCCCCCCAATCTGCGCGTCGGAAGACCGTATTAGACTGTGGGTGGGCTAGGCGACGCGCCCCCCGGCGTATGCCCCCAATGATTGATTGATTGAGTGTGTGTGCATGCATGGACAGGCAGGGCAGTATCTGTATGTGTGTTTTCCCTTAGTTTGCGAAGTGGCAGACACATCCATCTTGTCACAGGCTACCCCTCCCTTCCCTCCTCTTAATTCTCTCTCTCTCTCTCTCTCTCTCTCTCTCTCTCTCTCTCTCTCTCTCTCTCTCTCTCTCTCTCTCTCTCTCTCTCTCTCTCTCTCTCTCTCTCTCTCTCTCATCGTCTCTCTCTCTCTCTCTTTTTTAGTCTCTTTCTTTCTCATCTATTTTTCTTAATTTCCTTCCTCTTCCCTTGTTACATTATCACCCATTCTTTAACTTTTAATTCCCTTTTCCTACCTTTATTCTTTTATGCCTTTCCTCCTTCCTCTTGTATTCTTGTCTCTCCCTGTCCTATATTTTCATTCCATATATATCACGTAACTTTCAAGGTTTTTTCTTCATTCCCGTGCCTCTCACCTGCCTGAAGTAGAGCACAGGTGTCTGGAAATTGCTAATTAAGTTGTTTTCAGACAAGGATGTCACTCGGGCGCTTCATCCCCGAACTTCATTGCCTAGCTTCTATAATTTTCCCTCGCTTCCATCCTCTCCCCTCGCCCTTCAGCCTAAAACGTCCAGGAAGTGACTTTGTCCCTATCTGTCCTAACCTTGCTCCTCCCTTCCCTCCCTTGCACTTTCTTGCCCCACTGCCCTTGCCTAATAAAAAATTAGTAAATGGGTTTCAGCTAACAAATTAAAGGTAAATATTACAAAAACTAATTATATGCTATTTCAAAATCGATCTGTAGTATACAACATGGGTCCAGTATATATGGATGGGTGTGAACTTAAGAGGGTTGCATGTACAACATTTTTAGGGGCTATCATAGATGAAAACTTGAATTGGAAAAATCATATTCAATCAGTCTGCTTAAAATTGTCAAAAACTTGTGGAATATTATACAAAATTCGTTACAATTTAACAACTGATGCTTTAAAAAGTATATATTATTCCCTGTGTTATCCTCTTATTATATATTGTGTGTCCATCTGGGGTTGTACGTGGCCGTCAAATGTAAAGGAAATTATTGTCACTCAGAAGAAATTGATCAGAACCATAACATATAGAGGAAAACATGACTCTACACACTTTTATTCAATGAGTTAAAATTACTAAAATTTGAATTACTACTTAAATATTTTTGTCTTCTAACTGTTTATAATGATTTAAATGATAATAGTAACAACAGAAAAATATTTAGAATGATTCATCACAGCCTAGGTACCAGAGGTAACAATGTTAACTTGTTATGTCCACAACCAAGAACAACACTGTACAAATTTTCTATATATTGTTTTGGCCCGAAATGTTGGAACGCATTACCAGATGACATCAAAACAGCAAATAATCTCAATATATTTAAATTTAAACTTAAACAGTATTTATATAGTTTACAAAGTCAAGTTCTTATAGATTGAAAATGAAAATACAGTAAATTTGTGCTCCTGAAATTTAGGTACTTTTTTTATATAAAAAAAACATGTTTTCACTGAGTTTATAATTTTGTATGTTAATCTTTATTTGTAAATTATTGCCGTCATCGTATTCGCATTTAGATTATGTTAACTGATTTTATGTCTGCTAAGGAGCTCATGCTCAGCAGACTAATGCCTATAAAATGTGTATATATTTATTTATGTGTATATATTTGTTATTTGGCAATAAACTCTATAAACTCTAAAACTCTATAATATTTCTCCCATGCTCTCACCTCCCTCACCCTAATACGCAATGAGAGATAATTGAGAGAGAGAGAGAGAGAAAGAGAGAAAATGAGGTAAACTAAGGACACACACACACACACACACACACACACACACACACACACACACACACACACACACACACACACACACACACACACACACATACACACACACACACACACACACACACACACACTGTACAATCTTCCATCCAGGAGCCGCGATGGAGGGAATAGCCAGACTGTAAAACTTTTAAAATATGCAGGCGGAAGGCGAGTCAATTTACGTGGGAAGTCTCGCCCCTTCGCGACCCATAACAGCCTCCTCTGAGGCCATAGAGGAGGACATTTATATATTTGCCCAGCGTTTCCACTCTTCAATACCTTCTCTCTACACGTCGTCCTCTAATCCTCCACTCCCTCATACCCACACCTCCATACCCACACCTCCTTATCCACACCCGCCATATGAAGGTTCCAATAGCCTCGCCTTGGAAACATGAAGCGCTGTGCTTTTCCGCCCAAATTACCAAGGATTGTTTACCTACTGATGGTCGTTGGCCGAAATTGCCTCTCATTTGCTGCCTAGGGACCATACTCCTCCCTCACCAGGCAGGCTGTCGGCGATTAAGAGGGCCTGGCAGGGGTGTGGGTGTCGAGAGTAACTCTTCAGGAAATTTACTGACACTCGTTTTTGTTTACAGGATGTCCCGGGAACTTTTCCTTTTTCCCCTACCAATCATATAGATGGTACCATAAAGGTATTATCAGAAGTTCTATCTTGTATTTATTAGTTTTATATCTAACAATACGTATGTTAGGACTATCTCACTTTCATTCGTCAAATTTCGTTCATTGTTTTGCATTCATCTTTTGCTTTTGCGAATCACCTCACACATACTAATAAGTGCTGAGGCGGGTAAATAATTATTCTCCGTCCCAATCCTGCCCGGCTGAAAGGATGCTTTAAACGATGAAATACATCCTGAGGGAAAAAAAGGTTCAGTACTATCATGGCAGATAACCCGCGAGACATTACCAGCCTGTGAACCTTGTATTTGTGTGGGTTCTTTGAAACTCAGTGGGGCGGTTGGAAGGAGGCTTGCATAACCCCTCTGGATAGCTATCTGGTGTGTGTGTGTGTGTGTTTTATGTGTGTGTATTCATCTATAGTCGACTCAGAATACTCTGGCCCCTGGGGTGGAGTGGTGGGATTCCCGCAATGTTGTCACGTTCACCGTTGACAAGCTGTGTCGACCTCTCTCTCATAGTGTTAGCTATTACATTAATAATTTTTTAATCATATAGTTGTATAATATGGCTGCATGGTTTTATGAATGGCTTGCGATTTGACGGTAAAACAACGAGTCTGTATACCTTCCATTACACATGGCATGGCAGCCCATGCGACGTTGCTGGCCGAGTGTCCTTGACTCAGCATCACCCGGTCATTCATGGTCACTCCTCCGACATGGAATGCCCTAAAAGTTTCGAGACTTTTACCCCAGTGGTGGTGTGAACAAAAGTCAAAATATAAGAAAAATCAAACTATATTGCGAGCGGGAGCGAAAGAGAGAGGCTAGGAGGGTGAAGGCCTGGTGGAGGTATAGGGGTGATGTGACACCACCGCAGACTTGACCTGGCCCACCCGCGGTGCCAAGATAAAATGGGTTGACTCTAGCTGTATTCATCTAGTTGTATTTTACAGGGCCTGAGCTACACTTTTATGGCCCCGTCTCCATATCAACATTCTTATCATTCATCCTTAGTCCTTAGTGTTGGGGGAAACCACCACCCCGGGATGCGGGTCACAAACCCCCGGCTAACACCCAGTTAAAACGGCTAACACCCATTCAATGCTGGGTGGACAAGGGCTTATGGTTTTAAAGGAAACAGCCCATCTGTTTCCGCTCCGCCCGGGGATCGAACCCGGGACTTCTCGGTTGTGATCCGAGCGTGCTACCACTACACTACGGATTACCCATTTGAGTGTGTATGTGTGTGTGTGTGTGTGTGTGTGTGTGTGTGTGTGTGTGTGTGTGTGCGTGCGCGTGCGTGCGTGCGTGCGTCAGAGGTTGGCACCGGAAACGAAAATCCACTTCTGCAAACGCAAGTCTTCTTGGGTATGGGAAAGAAGCCTGCATGGGAACTCGCACTCGCGCGTGGTGACCCCCGGGAGTGGCGTCGTAGGGTGGGCGAGGCGACGCGCCCCCCGGCGTATGCCCCCAATGATTGATTGATTGAAGCGCAAGTCTGCAAACCACAATCCTTACTTTCCGCAACCGCAAATCCGCAAATTTCTTGAAGTTTGCCCTACCGCAACCGCAAGTCCGCACATCCATAAACCAATTACGTGGTATTTTCCCTGCATAAAATGCAAAAATAAAGGTATACTTTGTAGTAGTAAATGTAATGATTTGTTACTAAATCACTTATTGGCAATTGGTCAATTGATATATATTAGTAATTTTTTCATACCTACCCCTCAGCGCCCCACAGACATTATAGCTCACATTTTCACCTCCCCCTCATTGTGACTCAATTGATCAACCAACTAAGAGGTTATAATTTGTATATGTACACTACACTCCAAATTATATTTAATTGATATGATATCAGACCCTTAATCTCAGACTCCTCATTCAGAGTCCTCTGGTTGCTGTCCTGGAGTACATATATAGGTAGGAAGTAGGACTTCCATGTAGGCCTCCCTCTCTATTTGGTGTTTGTCGAGGCTGGTCACCACTGGCCTCATCACAGTGAGGTACTTGTTGATAATATACTTATCAGCCTGGTTGAAGGTATTACCTACCTCACCATGGAGGGGTAAGGTGGGCGCGAGATGACCTGACAAACGTTAGTGTCCAGTGAGTATTCTCCTCTCGCTCTTTTACAGTGAGGGGAGCCGATGAGAAAGGCACCGCCTGATAGCGTGGGTGTGTAGCAGGGGGAGACGCAGGCTTCTATCCACTGGTATTGGAGAGAGTTCTACCCCCCCCCCCCCATCCGCCTGATCCACAGTATGGCGCACACAGTGATCACCATACTCCCGTTATCTTACGTCTCATACTGAAGAGGAACCCATGCATATCGTCCACAGTAGCAACCAGCCAGGCCTCGGCTATTCCTGTAGGAGTGGTGGAGGGCGTAGTGGCCGCCATAGTAATCAAGGTGCGGCACAAACCATCGTGTGGCAGAGAGCAGA
Source organism: Chionoecetes opilio (assembly GCA_016584305.1). Lineage (NCBI taxonomy): Eukaryota > Metazoa > Arthropoda > Malacostraca > Decapoda > Majidae > Chionoecetes > Chionoecetes opilio. The sequence goes on from JACEEZ010018134.1 coordinate 13,826, forward strand.
CGGCACAACATTTTTTGCGCGGCACGAGGGATCGCGGTTACCTTGCACCTCGGCCTAACGATAACGCAGGGTCAAGAATGTCAAGTCAGGGTCAAGTCCAGAAGAATCTCAAGAGGTAAACCATACTGTGTTTTATCTTGAGAAGCTGAAGGACTTGACATGTGCCCATGAGTACGCGATGGCAGTCTGAAACCGGTTTGATGTGCTCGGTGCCCTCGAGGGCCCTTAGAACTGTGGGATACCTTCAAACGTGAAACTCTCCAGGCTGCCAAGGACTGTATTGGGGAGCGCCCGAGGTCAAGACGTGGTTTTGTCTCGACGGAGACGCTGGAGAATATCGAGGAGGGTCGCGCTGCCTGGCTTGCTGGGACCCGGACCAGCACAGGGCTCTGTCATTTAGGACTAGAACCCTCTTAAGGATAGAGTAGGAGAGGTATGTCAGGAGTATCGCTGAGGATGTCGAGGGCCATTTGAACGCTAAAGACCTCCGACCCGTCTACCGAGCCCCGAAGAAGCTCCGTTCCAAGTCTCCATCTCGGGCGAGTGCTATCCGAACAATAAATGGGCTTCTCGTGTCGGACATGGATGGGCAGATGGCTCGTTGGGCTGAGTACTTTGGGCAGTTGTTTATGGTGGACCCTTCAATTGGGTAGCTCCACACCACTGGATTACGGACAGTAGATGCCGATTCTCCCACTGACGAAACCGCACTCTCTCTTGACGAAGTCAGAGAGGCTGTAGCAAAGTTGAGGGGTGGAAAGGCAGTTGGTGTTTGTAATATCAGTGCGGAGCAGCGGGGGGTCTGGCCATGATCTGCGGATTGCATATTGTTCTGACTGCCGTGTGGCAATCAGGTACTAGTACCATTCCTTTTGACTGGAAAAGGGGACTGGTCGTCCCCATCTGGAAAGGGAAAGGGGACCGTCAGGACTGCAACAATTACCGCGGTATTACATTGCTCAGCGTGAAAGGCAAGGTGCTCGCCCATCTATTGCTGACACGGATCCGCAGCCATCTGCTGAAGCATCAGAGACCTCAACAGTATGGGATCACGCCTGGTAAGTCAACAACGGACCGTATCCTAGCGCTTCGTGCTTGGTGGAACGCCGACGTGAGTTTCGACAGGGGATGCTTGCAGCCTATGTTGATCTGAAGAAGGCGTTTGACTCAGTGCATCGTGAGTCACTCTGGGATCCTCTGGGACTTCGCGGGATTCCTGCAAGATCTGATGAGGTTTGGTGACTGGTCTGTACTCTGGGACGCTGGGAGTGCTGTGAAGGTTGGGGGAGGTGTATCCAACTTATTTCATGTGAATACAGGAGTGAGGCACGAGGTGCGTCCTTTAACCATCACTTTTCAACTTTCTTGTATGGACTGGATATTGGCCAAAGTTGTAGATCAAAGTGATTGTGGAGCATCCCTCGGCAACACCAAGATCACTGATCTTGTTTTTGCCGTTGATGCAGTAATCTTTGCTGAGTCGCTGGAGGTACTGGTGATGGCTCTCGAGGCGCTGCACGAGGAGGCAAAGCCTTTGGGACTTGAGGTTTCCTGGCTCAAGAGCAAGGTCCAGGTGTTTGGAGGCTTACTAGATGAAACAGTACAGTCTGTTCATGCGTGCGGCGAGGACATTGAGATCTTTGAAAGTTTTACATACCTTAGTTGCGCAGTCCATAATGATGGCGGGTCGAATCAAGAAGTCTTAGGGCGGATTGGCATAGCCCACGGTGTTATGGACTCGCCCAGCACGAGTATTTGGCGTTGTCGCAGGAGGACAAAGATTCGGATCTTCAAATAGCTTGTGATCCCTGTCTTACTGTATGGTTGTGAGACATGGACACTAAATAGCGACTTGAAGAGGCGAATCGATGCCTTTGGTAATAAGTGTCTTCGCAGAATCATGGGGTATCACTGGGATTACGTGTCAAATCAGCGATTGCACCGTGAGACTGAATCGAGGCCTATTACCTGCATAATCCGTCAACGCCAACTTCGGCTATATGGCATGTGGCACGCTACCCTGAAACCGATCCTTCCCATCTGGTTGTATCTGTAAGAGACAATCCGGCGTGGAGGAAACCAAGGGGGAGACCACAAGGCTCGTGGCTGGGGCATTTTAGTGGGGCAAGTTGATGCTTCCTGGCGAGAGTTGCTTGGTATGGGAAGGAAGCCTGTATGTGGACTCGCGCGTGGTGACCCACAGGCAGGATTAATAGACTACAGGGTTAAACCGCGCGCAGCTTAGTGACGTCAAATGCAGTTCTCGAGAAAACGACGAGAAAACGACGATTTTTTTTCGTGGACTATTCTAAAATATGCCCCAAGTCTCATCGCTGCAGGGCTCGTCTCGGAACCCCTAAGAAGCTGCACGCGGGGCCGGGCTATTAGTAATCAGCCTGCCCGGGGGGGAGGTGGGGAGGGGGAGGATGGGGTCGTCCCCAGGGTTCTTTAATTGAGTCGTGAGGAAAAAAATACAAATTATTGTTGAAAAAATGTCTGGTTGAAGTAGAGAAATACTAATGGTTTTTTTCTCTCTTTTTCCAGTTCCATTCTCGTGCCTAACTTAATGTTTCTTTTGTGCTTTTGTTCATGTTTGCTTTTCATTTTCATTTTCTTCACTGTTTACCGCAAGGCATTTTATTTGATTTTTTATCATATAAGATCAAGTTGTGATCAAGCTTTGTTCCCTACGGTACAGAAACCAGGAGATATTCTCAAGATTATTTTATTTTTCCAGTATGTAGTACTATGCAGGTTGCTTACTCAAGTAAAACACATACAGTTTTGTTTGTAAATAATATTTAATTATATATACAACGGTGGGGAGGGGCACCATAGTTATCATATATATAATATAATATATTATATATATATATATATATATATATATATATATATATATATATATATATATATATATATATATATATATATATATATATATATATATATATATATTATATATATATATATATATAAATAAATAAATTAATATATATATATATATATATATATATATAATAATGGAGAGAGAGAGAGAGAGAGAGAGAGAGAGAGAGAGAGAGAGAGAGAGAGAGAGAGAGAGAGAGAGAGAGAGAGAGAGAGAGAGAGATAATCCCCCCAACACACCTGTGTGGGTCTACCGGGCCTGACCTCACTTCCAAGCCACATCTACCCTCCAGACTACTTACTCCCTTGTATCTATGTACTCTTTCCAATATGAGAATATGATCATAACTACTATTATTATCATCAATATCACTATTGGCCCCTCTGCTGGGCGTGAAATGGATTCAATAAATTAATGGCTTAATGTTCAGAGGAGAGAGAGAGAGAGAGAGAGAGAGAGAGAGAGAGAGAGAGAGAGAAAAAGCACCGGATGCTAGTTGCGGCTGCGCGCGCTTGTCAAAGACTGGCGACCATTTTTGTGAGGGAGGGCTGACTGAGGCTGACCTCCAAACTGCATTTGACGTCACGCGCACAAGAGGAAAATTTCAGACTAGCCGTGGAGAGACCCGATAGTCTGTTGATCCTGCCCACGGGAGTGGCGTCGTAGGGTGGGCGAGGCGACGCGCCCCCGGCATATGCCCCAAATGATTGATTGATTGCAAGGGAAGGAGTGTTGTCATATATATATCGTACCTACGGCACCATAATGGTACATAATCCCCCCGTTTGAAATCAAACGTGTCCTCACGTTTCATAGGGGTAAAAATATACAGGAACAAAGCATAGGAGATATATAGGGTACCGTAAAGGAAAAAAATTAAGCTGAATGGAACATACACAAAATACTGGGAAATACACCTAGAACCAATACTACCTAAGGAAGAAACACGTATATATAAGACAAATTACACCAAGGGGAATATAATGAGATAACCGCTCCAAAACGTAAATAGATAAACCACACCAAGGAGTCAATATGAGAGAACCGCACAAAAACGGAAATAGATAAACCACACCAAGGAGACAATATGGGAGATAATCACTCAAAAAGGGAGCCACACAGTGCAGACACAGACACATAAATGAGGACATTTATTCCCGTCAAGGACACGCTGAAGCTAATCACAGGCGAACAGGGAAGTGAAGAGATAGACATTCTGCAGGTCATCTAAATCCACACCTGCTGAAGCACCAACGAAGGAGAGATGGGTGTTGAAGAGTGGGCGTCGGGGCGTTCAGAGAGACCCAGCCGAGATGGGCCTGAGGCGAGTGGTGGCAGGCTGGCTGCTGGTGAGGCGGACATGAGGCCGCTGGAGGCTAGAGGGGGTGGCGTCGACTGGGGGGCGAGAAGACAGGCCGCGCGAGGTGGGCGAGAGGTCGCCGTTGGGAGCAGAAACGGTGGGGCGGGCGCGAGGTGGCGGCCTGGCCCGTGAGGGAGGCCGTGACTCATCCGAGGAGGCTGCATGGCGGAGACTTCGGCCACCAAAACAGGGGAGTGAGGGCGCTGAGAAGCCGTGACCCAGCCAAGAATGGACCGCAAGGCGGAGAGGGAGGCAAACATCTTGATATAGTGTCAAACCATTGTCCACCAAATCAGGCGATGGGGGGGAGATCACGTGGGCAGGAGGACAGCAGGGAGACAGACCGATAAACCGCGTGGTGGCCCACGGCTCGGCAGCTCAGGTAGCCAGCGTCATGGCGGGAAGGTGTGAAATCTAAGGCGGCTGGTCGAGGCAGACCCATTAATTCGAGACTCCGTCCTGGAGGGAGGGGGGTGACGAGTAGGACACAAGGCCGCGAAAACGAACAGCAAGATATAAGAGTGCACACACTAACACACGCAAAATGGTTAAGTTACCCAAAACAAGCAACCTTTAGCACAAAAGAAAAAATTCATCCTCAAATATGAGCCAACCAAGGGCAAATTTGGGGAGGCGGTGGCCGAGTGGTTCGCGTCTTGGAGTAATGAGCATGATGTCCCGAGTTTGAATCCTGCCGGGGACACAACTCTTTCGGCCATCTTTTACGTGGTTGACAAGAGCTTGGGAGGTGAGCAGAAGGTCCTGAGTTCAAGTCCCATCAAGGAACAACTATAAATCCATCGTTGAGTGGCCGAAGCAGCCCGCATGCTGCATTCCTGTTCAATCGACTGCAACTTCAAGTGCGGCAGAGGGACAACAGGTGGCAGCGTGAAACTGCCTATGCCTAGCGTGCCTAAAACTGAGGGTAGACCATCACAGAAAACGGACCTTCACCTATAACATTACAGGTGTCACTATAAAAAATCCAGCCTGCGCTAACCATCGGGCGGAGGGCCAACCATTACGTCCCTCCAGATTGATGATAATTAGCCTACAGGCGCTATAGGTTTCTACGTAAAAAAAAAAAAATGTGAAATCACGGAAACTGACACTGAATTACACGCAAAACGGGAACGGTCACAGTTTCAAGTGACATGAAATAAAAAAAACACTCGCTGAAGGACACACGTGAAGCAGGAACAGGCACACGAGTTCGCCACGAGGTGCTCGGGAATATATGAACGGTGTGTGGGTGGGCAGGAGCACGGGCGTGCAGCCGCTCGCAACATCACAGGCGGGCGTGGGCAGTGACGGGCGGGCGGGAGTGGCCTCACGGGCGTACAGGGGTTGCACGTGACATCAAAAGATGGATGGACGGCAGCAAGGGCGCACGGGCGTGCAGGAAGCCGATGAGAGATGGGAACAACAGACAGCAGCGTGGAGCACGTGACGACCAGAAGATATACTACGTCGCATACCCACACACAAAGGACACACAGACAAAGATCCTACCACTGCCACCATTTCATGTACCGAATATGGCTTTAATTTGTGCTATACCGGCATACTACAGGAGACGGGAAAAAGAGGTTGAGGCGGTTATATAGTGGCGTAGATGTGGCGTGGTAGGTCGTGTTGGTAGCTGTGGCGAGGAGCGGCAGGGCGCGGAGCACGTGAGATCTGTGGTCTGATATGTCTTATGTGTGTGTCCCTTATTCGTGTGTATGGGTAATGAATACTCAGTTGTAGATTTGTAGACTAGAGTAGGTATTTATTACTGTATTTACAGGTATTATATGTTTGTATAAATGTATAAACACTTAAACAGGTAGTATATATTTGTATAAATGTATAAACAGGTATTATATAATTGTATTTACAGGGTCGTTGTAAATATACAGAGGAACAGGGGATGTGAGCCAGGCAGGCCCATGGCCCAACTGGGGCGAGCGTGGACAATTGACCTGATAGCTGAGTGAGTGGGAGACTGAGTGGAGCGACGTCACGCGTCCTACCAATTTATATACGGGGCAAGGGAAGGAGGGTTGTCATATATGTTCTACCTACGGCACCATAATGGTACAGTGCGAGGGTGATTCGTCCCCGGGTGAAATGCCCCGGTTGATTCGCCCCCGGGGTATTCATCCCTGCAGAATTCGTCCCCTAGGGTGATTTATTCCCTAAGGTGATTCATTCCCTTGGCTGTATTTTGGTCGTGTTATGAAACTCCATTACTGCGGCATGTATCCAGTATCTAGAAAGCTCAAATTATATTACTTAATTAAAGATTCTTCTAAAAAACACTAAAGGGATATACTAGAATATCTAAAATAGCTTCTGCGAGTCTAGGGAAGTGGAGGATCTTGTTGTCCGTCCTGTTGCCATGGCTGCAAGTATTGCGGCTCATAGTAGTGAACGGCACATGAGCCAGTGAATGTTTATCCAATTTTGACAAAACATTAGCCACCAAAGTACGAGATGATTCTTGAGTGAAAGTAGCAACAGTTTTCAACTCGACCATTGTCAATGGCCTTCACCACCGTAGCAGTCGTAGAATGATTGTGTTCGTTCACATTTTTCAAGATATTGAAGGTCTCATCCCCAACAGTTGTGTAAACACGAGCCTTGCATACAGTAACCTCACATCGCAATTATTGCTTGGTTCCATCGGCGTATTTTTTTATGTGCAGCGGAAAATGACGTTAAGATCGTCAACAAGCTTTCCCTGCCACGGTTTGGTGTAATTGAATGCAGCATGTTGATCAGCCAGTGGTGGTCCACGTACTGAAAGTGAAAACAAAACAAAATTCGCCCTCGTGGTTTCATAAGATTAACGTTAAATCGAACCAATGAACAATAGTTCTAGCTAATAGTAGTTAAGCCAATAATCTGATGTATCATACGGACGAAAATACAGTCAAGAGAACAAATCACCATTGGGGACGAATCCTCCAGGGATGAATACCCCGGGGCGAATCATCCGAGACAATTTGCCCGGGGATAAATCACACTACAACACTCATTAGGTGGGTGTCCAAATGTCCCTGGATGTCGGAAGGTGAGCTGCGTGAGAGCGGCGGGACAGTGCAGCGCAGAGGGAGGCACGCGATGTATTAAATGGAAATGATGGGAGTTCTAAAGAAGGAAATGTTGATGACTCGAGGAACAGGTGGCAGCAGGGTAATGCTGTGTTTTACGGGAGAAAACTTTTACCTGGAGGAGGGAAATTTCTATAAATATAAAGGAAAGAAAAGAAATGATGAATCTTAGAAGGGAAAATTATTATTTAATGGAAGAGAGGTGAGTCAACTTTACGGAAAAAATACGTAGGAGTAATGTTTTACGGAGGAGAACAATGTTTATTCCTAGGGATGAATTCCACACATAATTATTATTGATGGGAAAGAAAGAACAGTTTCTTTATGCGAGGAAAAGTAGTATTGTAGAGGAAAGGGATAAAAAATGAAGGAGGGATTTGGGAATGAAATTGAACTATTATATCCATCAAAGAGACTATTATGATACTGGTTAAATAGTATATGTATGTGTATAATCTAATATTAAAGCAGGAGGTCTGAGTGTCTGAGTGTCCTCTACCGGCGCCTGTCGGTCTGAGGAAATGCCACCTTTTGATGACATTGTGCTGAACCAAGTGGATAGCCAGCATGGTGTGCGTTGTGTCAGCGTATTGAGCAAGGATGCTGATGCCGACTCACCACGCAAGCCTGTCCACGCGCCACAGGCCATGGGAAACCGAAATCTTGGAAGTTCCGGTCAACCTTCCTTATATGCGGCGACGGAGCAGGGAGGAGAAGAGAACAACAGGAGACGCGTTACCTAGCGCTCCGATACACGACACCTTCAAGAGGGTCTGTGTGTGCTCTCCACACCTGAGGGTGTGAGAGTACCTTGTCACGATATTAATTGTTCAGGCCCTGTCTATTTGACATTAGTTTCAAAGGCCGTTACTTAACGAACCACGTGACATTACTATTGTATAAACTTTACAAGTGTACATATATATATTATTATATATTGTTTATGGTATATTGTCTTACTCGAATCCTTTGGCACTAAAAGAATACTTATAAATTACGTAAAGAACCGCTCGACCACGATTAGCCCAATACCACTTCATTGATGTGTACCTCTGGACAACGAAGCAAGTTACCTGCTTGTCAAGAGGGCATCATCAGGCAATCACCCTTACAGGTTAGTAACCTGCATCAACATGGTGTGATCCCGTTACCCGTAAAATAACCATACTAAAAAGGGTAACAAGACCCAGATGACCACTTTTCCATATCTCTTCGTCCATAAGTCAACGACAGTCTGGATCCCTTCCTCCCAGCCTCCATCCATTTGTCTCATGTATCTCCGTTACCTTCCTTCTTCCTCGTTCTCCTCTTCCTCCACCTCCCACACATCCTTATTTTCCTCCTTCCTACATCCTTCTATCTTCCCCTATATCCTTTTATCTCTCTTCTCTTTCCTTTCTCTTCTCATCGACACGTCTCTCTCCTTCCCTCCATTCCCCATCCCCATAACCTCCCCTCATTCCCGCCTTTCCATCAAGTTCAACTGTCATTAAACTTCAACAAAGACAAAGTGAATGGATGTCCTAGTTTATTTACCAAGTTTTAATCGAGGGAACAGACACCAGTTATTTCCTCTGACGCAATGTGTGTGGAATAAGAGTAGGGGGGAAAGAGGGATGTAGGGGAGGAAAAGAGGGGAAAAGAGGGTAACACGATGGTGTAAAGGGAGAGGAACTATTATAGCAACAAAATCTTGAAGGTTCGGATTAAGGTGATGTGATTAAATCTACACTGAGGGGCCTGTGTTTGTGTGTGTGTGTGTGTGTGTGTGTGTGTGTGTGTGTGTGTATGTGTGTGTGTGTGTGTGTATGTATATGTGTGTGTATGTGTGTGTGTGTGTGTGTGTGTGTGTATTCATCTATTTATAGTTGTATTCATCTAGTTGTGTTTTACAAGGCATGAGCTACGCTCGTATGACCCCGTCTCCATATTTTCTTCATTATATCATTCATCCATAGCATTTAGTGTTGGCCGAAACCACCATCCCGGGAGGCGGGTCACAAACCCCCGGCTAACACCTGGTACTAATTCACTGCTGGGTGGACAGGGGCTCGGGTTTTAAGGAAACAGCCCATCTATTTCAGCTCCGCCCGGGGAGCGAACCCGGGACTTCTCGGTTGTGAGCAGAGCGTGCTACCCCTACACTACGGAGTATCCTAAAGTGTGTGTGTGTGTGTGTGTATGTGTGTGTGTGTGTGTGTGTGTGTGTGTGTGTGTGTGTGTGTGTGTGTGTGTGTGTGTGTGTGTGTGTGTGTGTGATTAACCCGTGGTCTCGTCCACGCAAATCAGATTTGCGATCGGCAGTTTCACCCTCCCGGTGCGAGCTTGGAGCTCATTATTACCGATCTTTGAGTAATGCTGGGACCTAACACACCGCACACTACCATCCCCTTGCTCAAGGGAGACATTAACCGCCCGAATATGTCAATGAAAAATCCCCTGGAGCAGTGAGGATCCGAACCGACTAACCACAAAATGGCAGACCAATGCTCTATCCACTTGACCATCAGGACGATGTGAGTGTGTTTGTGTGTGTGTATTACACTGCTATTATCTCTAACACTGTTAGAGAGAGAGAGAGAGAGAGAGAGAGAGAGAGAGAGAGAGAGAGAGAGAGAGAGAGAGAGAGAGAGAGAGAGAGAGAGAGAGAGAGAGAGAGAGAGAGAGAGAGAGAGAGAGAGTATAAGATATCGCTATCATAACTTGGCCACCATTCTCAACACTGAAAGCAGTAGTGTTTATGGCATAAAAAAGTAAAACGATAGATAAAAACTGTTGAATGGGATGCAAATTCCTTAACCGGTGTGATTTTTTTTGCCTCCCAATGAAACCAGATAATTGTAGGATTTATTGTATATTCAATCTTTATTTGTATTGTTTATTATCATCATCATAATCATCACTATTATTATCAGTATTATTATCATTATTGTTAATATTATTATTATTATTACTAGGAAATAGACGTCCACACTAAAGATGTGGAACGTGTCCAAGCTCGCACAGGCTAAAGTCAACTTTTTAAATACCCTCACCTTAAAATACTGTCTGTCTACTAAAAGTAAAGTAACCAGTAAAATAATATTACTTAAGAAAACATGCCACATGTTGATCTAGACGAGCAAAGCGAGCTTGGACACCTATTTATGCCGAATTCATTCTTTGGTACTAAATAGGTTGGTGAATCTGTCATATAGGCTTGTAAAATGTTTACTCCACGAATGGGGGCAAGGAGGCTACAGGCGCAAAGGAAGAAATTTGGCACAGAAGGTTATATTTCGTCTCTTAACTTATTTATGCAGGAACTATTCACTGTCTGAGAAACAAATAAGAGATAATGTATGTCTAATGTATTTTTATGTACAGATTAACGCGCAAAACTGCTTATTGTCCTTAACTCATTTATGCAGGAACTATTCACTATCTGAGAAACAAATAAGAGTTAATGTATGTCTAATGTATTTTTATGTACAGATTATACGCGTAAAACTGTTTATTGTCCATAATGGTCCCTGCCTAAATGAGTTAAGAGACGAAATATAACCTGTGCCAAATTTTTTCCTTTGCGCCTGTAGCCTCCTTGCCCCCATTCGTAGAGTAAACATTTTACAAGCCTATATGACAGATTCACCAATCTATTTAGTATGAAAGAATGAATTCGGCTGAAATAGGTGTCCAAGCTCGCTTCGCAAAAAAAAGAGCGAATTATACGTTTGAAATACGTAATCGGCAACTCAAGATTCCCACGAGCCAATCAGAGGCCTAGCTACGTTGTCAGCCAAGCAACGTTCAGGAACTACTGGGCGGCCATGTTTACTTATTATCCCAAGTATAGAGACATATTATGAGTAAATAAGCTGAGATTTTCCCTTAGAGAAACTCTAACACGTAAAGAAAATTAAAGCTAGCTCACTTCCAATGTAATTTTTAGATAGAGAGTGGTTTAACACGTAGAGAAAATTAGAGTTAGCTCACTTCCATATAGACTTATTTAATGGGAAATAAGGCGAGATTTACCCTTAAATACCTTATTTATGTGACAATTATTAGCGACAATAGGAGTATTGCTATTGATAAATATAGGGTGGACGATAATACATTGCCGCCATATTAGCCTTTCAGCGTAATATTCACCCTGAAATATATGAATTCATAGTTTAATGCCGGTAAATGGAATATTTTGACGTGTTTTCGCTAAGTGTCTCCCGCTGAATACTACAGAGACGTACCAAGAGTATACCTTGATGCGCTGATCCTAGGTTCGAGTCCCGCTTCCCAGAGATTAGCTTCTATGGACCACTGTGGCCCGCGCCGTACCCGTGGCCGCGGCGGTACGGGGCTGACGCCGTTATAGTGGACGAGAACTGCGCGTTCGCTCTTTAGGTCAGACACACATACTGGGGGGCTAACACCTCACTCTTAACCTCACTCGCTTTACCACATACACCACACCTGTCACTACACACCTGTACGGCCTCGCAACACACCTGTCGCCTGTGTATCACCGTAAATAAATGACTTGGAAGTTTCGACGGTGTCGTCGAAAACGTATTCCGTCGAACCTTCCTGTTACCCATCCTAACACCCACCCACAAACCCACACACACTATCACAACCCTACACACATCCTGACACATACACACACCCTAAAATACAGCCCCACACACACCCTATATCCTAACACACGGATACAGTTGATTCGGGCCGCCAGTTGAATCAGGCCGCCTATATTAAATGCATACCAAGCATGCATTTATGCATAACCTTATAGGTTTTAATGAAACCTAACACAAAGTATACCTAACCTAACCTAACCTTAACCACAAAGTATACCTAACCTAACCTAACCTAACCTTAACCACAAAGTATACCTAACCTAACCTAACCTAACCTTAACCACAAAGTATACTGTCTGCTGGGTATGCATGCTACTATAGGTGGCCTGTTTCAACTGGCGGCCCGAATCAACGGATACCCTAACACACCCCTACACAACTTAACACATCCTAAAACACAACCAACACACACACAAACCCTTAAACATCCCCATCCCCATCCCCATCCAGAGTCGGACAATCGAAACAGTGATAATCATTTGAGTATATGTAGTTGGTGTGAAGTGACTTGGTTATTAAGATCAGGGGACAGATCCTTGATGTGTCCCCTGACGACAAGGAATCTAACCCTTAGGCTTTCTGAGCATAAAGGTGTTTCTGCACGTACTGGTCGACCCATTTCTTCACCTTCGCAATCTGCAATTTCGCTCACACTCACATGATTTAGATCACCCTTTTTCTATGAATGACTTCAGTATCCTATCCAAGGCACACTACCCTAGTGACACTAAATTATTAGAATCCATACACATCAATACACATCCATACACATCTGATCTTAATAACCAAGTCACTTCACACCAACTACATATACTCAAATGATTATCACTGTTTCGATTGTCCGACTCTCGTTTCGATCGCCACACACTAGCCGAAATGTTACCCACGAAACTATTGTTCATTCAGTCCTCTACCAACTCAGACAGCATACACACCAAGGTCCGTTAAGTACAAATTGTATTTTATTTATTAGTTAGTATTTTTAGATAATATAGGATTACTTTATTGTTTCTTAAGAAATACTTTTTTAGATGTTCGACTTTTTAGCATTGTAATATATTAAAATTTTAACTATTTTTAGCCTGATGATGCCAAGTGCCTTTGGCGAAACGTTGCACATAAACAACCCCAACAATGACGAGTGTCTTTGTCACCTTGAAATATCAAGATTATATATATATATATATTATATTTTATATTATATATATTTATATTATATATATATATATATAATATTATATTAATATATATATAATTATATATATATTATATGATATATATATATATATAATATATATATATATATATATATATGTATGATTATATGTATTTGTATATAATATATATATATATATATATATATATATATATATATATATATATAGTATGTATGTATATGTATGTGTGTATATATATATATATATATATATCTATACATATATATACATATATATATATAATATATATATATATATATATATATATATATATATATAATATATATATATATATATATATATATATATAGATATACATAGATGCTACGGTCGAATCATTCAAGCGATGCAAGTTTGCTGTGAAGCGCTGGTAACATGGTCTGTGGTATCCTATCATCTCCAAGTCAACGCCTTCGAGAGTCTCTGGTATTAGCACACACGTAGCACACACTGCTTCCATACGGCGAGGTGAATTGAGAGGTACAGCCATTCGATTTTCACGGATTTCATGTAGATATGCAAATTTTTCATCTTGGTTTCCTCTCACATTTCTGAAAGATGTCAAGGGACCATAGTATCGGATGTCTATTGCGTATACGATACATGATGGGCATTTAGGGTTTTCAAAACTGGCTGATATTTTGTCGCTTTTTCGTTTCCTCGTGCTAGCCATGTTCATTAGTTCAGTTATATTCCACCACCAGAAAGAACTACGGATGCACCACACAGAATGTTAGGTCCCTGACATACCATCTACACTATCACTATCACCGATGCATCTAGGAGAAGGAAAGCAGTGATAATTGACATCGTATACAGGTTAGCGATACACATGAGCAATACAGTATTGTATGAGAAACAAACATATATATATACAAAATATATACATATATGACATGACATATGGAGCAAAACAGTGTTTACAAATGGCAACTGAACAATACTAAGTTGTATTATCTAGTTGCCCATGATTAACTGGTAAAATGTAATATAAAACTAAGTTTTATCGAATGTATGTATTTGATGTAAGTAAAGTTTCACTAGGGGGGTGGGTTACATTGGTAACAATTAGTGTATGATCATCATATATGTATGTCAATTGTTTGACTGCATTAGATGGGGGAATAATAGGTAATGATTTTGATATGTTAAACTGACCAGTATCTTGTATATTAGTGAAGTTATTGTCATTTATGTTGAAAGTTGTCGGCGAAACCAAAGTAATTTTTCCACCTTTTTTTTAGGTTTTTGCCGTTCCATGACTAAACTTGTACAAATTACTGCATTAATTGTTCTTATTACAATAGGTCATGATATTCTTGTCACGTGGGCACCAACATTAAGTTTGTAACTACATTATTTGTGATTTTATGGACATTTTGGTAATTTCGAGAAAGTCAAATATTTCGCGATCGACGAAATCCAAGTTGGCCGCCATACGAACCCCATGGGACATTAGTTGACAGTGTTAACATAGATTTTTGTTTTCTAGACATATTTGTGCATATAAAAAAGTAGGTCTCATTAGATTGTCCAGGGGGTGCACGTGGGAACCACTGGACTACTAGACTATATGTATCAACCTTAACCATAAGTATATATACATGTAGAGAGAGAGAGAGAGAGAGAGAGAGAGAGAGAGAGAGAGAGAGAGAGAGAGAGAGAGAGAGAGAGAGAGAGAGAGAGAGAGAGAGAGAGAGAGAGAGAGAGAGAGAGAGAGAGAGAGAGAGAGAGAGAGAGAGAGAGAAACAAAACTTAGAATAGTAACACATGTATGTATGTTAAGCTAGGAATAATCTACACATTCCTGAAAAGTCAAAGACAGTTCTCAGTAGTCCAGCTGAAGCTCCTGACTGTAAAACCTATAAGAATAAAGGTAAAACAAAGATGAAAAAAAAGAAGAGAGAGAGAGAGAGAGAGAGAGAGAGAGAGAGAGGAGAGAGAGAGAGAGAGAGAGAGAGAGAGAGAAGAGAGAGAGAGAGAGAGAGAGAGAGAGAGAGAGAAGAGAGAGAGAGAGAGAGAGAGAGAGAGAGAGAGAGAGAGAGAGAGAGAGAGAGAGATATTGACCACAAAAATACAAATCAACGATGCCCACACTTTCGGTTTTGGTCCATATAAAAACTATAAAAACAACATTTGCAAATCAAGATGACTTAACATAACAAAACAAAACAAAAAAAACATACATAAGTATCTATCCATTCATTCATTACCCTCTCATCCCCTCAAAATGCTTCATAGCCTATAGAAATATTGCCTTCACAAACGCCCGCAGTCTGCCATCCATAAAGAAAACGTACCAGTTGACAATACACCTCCTCTCATTATTGTGGAGGAAGAGGAAGAATACATAGGAATACATAGGAGTAACAGACACCAGGAGACCTATTGGTCCATAACTAGGGTATCTGTTGTACTACATACTACTAACTATCAACTACATGTAAGAGGAACAGTTGGAAAATGATACCATGTCCCTATAGAAGATAGGATTATGGAAATTTCTTAGTGAGGAATGATAGGATATGAAATATACTAACTACAACTATCACTATCACTAAACGATCCGGGGGACTATAATATGCATTCGCAGGGCACTATCAATACCCATTTACTTAACAGTGTGCGTCAAGTCTGTTTTAAAATGTAGTTATTGTGCTGGCTTCGACAACATTTGCTGGTAACTTGTTCCATTGATCAACAACTCTAACATTGAAATAATATTTACGTATATCTGTGATGCAACGATGACCGTTTAGTTTTAAACCGTTTTTTCTTGTTATCACTTCAGGAGAAAGTTCGAATAGGTTCTCTTGATTAATGACATCAAATCCTTTTAGGATCTTAAAGGTTCAAGGATCAAGTCCCCACGGATTCTACGATCCTTTAAGGAAAACATATTAAGTTTCCGCAGTCTCTCTTCATAAGATGAGTTTCGCAGGGATGGAATTTGTTTGGTTTGCTCTTCTTTGCACTGACTCCAATTTGCCTTGATCTTTTACGAAACAAGGCGACCAGAATTGAACGGCATATTCTAAGTGCGGCCTAACCAAAGACGTGTATAATCGTGTCATTACTTTTGGAGTTTTATGTTCAAAGTTGCGTTTAATGAAGCCCAACATCATATTCCCGTTTTTACTGGCAGCTAGGCAATGCGGACTGGTTTTAAGATCATTACTGATGATGACACCTAAATCCTTTTCCTGCTGTACTTCAGTTAACAATAGATTTATTTGGCATTTAATAGCTATATTTGAGGTTATCGTTGCCTATATGCATTACTCTACATTTATCAGAATTGAATTTTAATAGCCCTTTATCACTCCAATCTGATAGTTTGTCGAGATCATGTTGTAAGAGTTCGCAGTTTTCTCTAGTATATGTTTTACCGCCTAATATGGTGTCATCTGCAAATTTCGATATTTTAGAGACAAGTCCGCAGTCCAGATCATTGATTTATATCAGAAAAAGAGTAGGACCCAGGACCGAGCCATGAGGCACCCCACTAGTAACATCTAACCAATCAGATGCCTCGCCATTTATTACTACCCGTTGTTTACGATTTGAAAGCCAATCGCCAATCCATGTACATAACTGCTCTCCTAAGCCATGTGCCCTTAGCTTGGTCAAAAGTCGCTTATGGGGAACTGTATCGAAGGCTTTCTGAAAATCAAGGTATATTATATCCGAGGGAATTTTAGCGTCCCAGTTTGAATAAATGACATTGAAAAAATCGATTAGGTTTGTTAAGCAGGATCTCTTATTACGAAATCCATGCTGGGAGTTTGATATTGAGTTATCTTCATCGAGAAAAGACACTATTTTATCCCGCAATATTTTCTCAAATAGTTTAACAATCACAGACGTTAGACTAATTGGGCGATAATTACTTGCGAGGCTCTTACTCCCTTTCTTGAATATCGGTGTAACATTAGCTAATTTCCACATACTATGAACATTCTTGTCCATTAGCGATTTGTTGAAAATAGTCTTTAATGGGAGCGAAAGTTGACAATGACATTCGCGAAGTAATATCGGCGAGATTTCGTCAAGCCCCACGGATTTTGCTGGGTCAAGTTTCTGCAAATACTTTGATGTTTCGTCTACTGTTATCTCTCCTATTACCAATCTATCACTTTTGAGTCCCGCAAACATGTTTACTGGTTCTGGTAATGGAGCTTCGTCTTCTTTAATAAAAACGGCATTAAAGTATTCATTGAGTACGGACGCCATACTCTTATTATCATTTACCAAGATGTTGTTCTTATCTTTCAGTGGCCCAATATATGTTTTGACATTTTCGTACTTCGTAGAACTTTCGGCGAGTATTGAAAGAACCTTTTCGGGTTTGATTTGGATTCCTTTGCAATTTTTCTTCATACTCGCGCTTTTTAGACTTAATTAATCCTTTGCAACGACCCTTTACGTCATTGTAATCTCTATAATTGCAGTCCGCATTTGATCGTATGTAAATTTTCTCGCCGCTTTCTGCCGATGATTTGTTGAATCTCATTAGTCATCCAACAGGGTCTGTTTATGTTATTCAAACGTTTTCTTACCATGGGAACATTTTTTTCAATAACCGATCGGAGTTTATTTATGAATAGATTACACATGTTTTCGGCGTTATTACCATTTAGTAGGTCAATCCAATCAACTTCGCTTTGTACCCTGCTGATCTTCGTGAAATCTGCTTTATTATAATTGGGAACCAATAACAGATTTTCTGTGATGTCTACGTTGCAATTTATGCCGCATATGATTAACCTGTGATCACTGTTTGCCAAATGTTCACCTATATCGCATTAATCAATCAGATCAATGTCTGTAGTGAAAACTAAATCTAGGATATTATTATCCCTTGTAGGCTCACGGACCACCTGATTTAAATATACTTCGTTTACCATATCAAGCAATCGCATACCTTTACTATCAGCAGAATTATTATTCCAGTTTATACGAGGTAGGTTACAATCTCTACATATAATTGTGTCGTTATTATTGTTGACAAAGGACTTTATCTTGTCATAGAGGAGGCAATCTACTTCCGCATTTGATTTGGGAGGACGATATATTGTCCCAATAGTTAGCAGTTTACCGTTAAGCTTAATCTTTGCGTAGACTGAGTCATAATGATCTTGATTTACTTTATCGATTTCGATTGCTTGCAAATCATCTTTAATGTAAAGAATGACACCTCCACCTGCTTTATGCGTACGACAATTTAGGAATGTCTTGTAGCCTGTAATGGCTATTTCAGATAATAAATGTTTATCTTTTGTGTTGACCCAACTCTCAGTGATACTAACGATATCTGGCGTTTCGGAAACAACATAACCCAATAACTCATTACGCTTTAGAACAATGCGTCTGGCATTTGTGTAGAGTAATTTAAGTTCCTTAATAGTTTTGGTAACCTTGCGTGAGGGTTTACCGGCAGGATGACTAGGGTCCACTGTAACAAAGCGCTTGATTAAGTTACTTTGATTAGTATTTGCGGAAACAGATCGTGACCCAGCGTTGCTGTGGGGTAAGAAAGGGGTTAAGGTGATGCTGCTACTGCCGTTCGCTCGTCGGTAAAAATGTCAATTTAGACATTGATCTGTAAGAAGAAACTTTATCATTTAGCAGGTGTCCTAATCTTGCATGACCAACGGGGCTAAGGTGGAGTCCATCATCCCCAAACAGGATGGAATCCTCAACCAGGATGGGGTCCTCGTAGAAATTATCCCAGAAGTTTGCGAAGTCTACATTTTCCTGTGCACAAAGAGACCTTAGACAGTTATTTACGCTGAATACTTTATCGTAAAAGCGTTGGCCAACACCCAGTCTGGGGAGAATTCCTGAAATGATGATATGATTAGTTTTAGTCTTGAATTTCCGGATCAACTTCTTGTACTTGTCCTGTATTTCTTCAGATCCGCTACTGTACACGTCGTTTGTAACTGCATGAATGACATAGAGAGTATAGTTTGTGTTCTTGGTGACGTCATTGCAGGCTGCAGTGATGTCGTCGAGTCTGGCTCCTGGGAAACAGAAGCGCTTCCTTTTATCACTTGTAACTCTACCACAAAACTCCACTAGCTGTCCTCGGAGAACTGACTCCCCGATCAATCTTGTCTCTTGTACGTCTTCCTTCATTTCGCCTAGAACCTGAAATTTATTGAAGGTTTTCATCGTTAAGGACGCCTTAACTGCTGGTACTCTTCGCGAACCACATTTTACTGGAACAAAGGAAGTATAGGAAGAAGGAGAAGACGAGGGAGAGGGGGAGGAGGAAGTGGCTGGAGTAGAGGAGGGGGAGGAGGAGGAGGAGGAGAAGGTGGCTGGCGTAAAGGAATGAGAAGGGGAGGAGGGGGTGGAAGAAGAGGGGGAGGAGGAGGAGGAGGAGGAACGCAAGGCATAGGAATGCGTGGGGACTGATGGAGAGCAGCGAGAGTTTATAAGGGGGGAAGGGGAGATGGAGGAGGAGGAGGGGAAGAGGGAGGAGAAGGAGGGAGGGGTGGTAGAGGGAGGTACCAGACAGGTGGCTACTCCGACATTGGAAATTACAAATTCTTTTAACACATCATAACTACGCTGAAGCTCTTCAAATTGTCTCTGAAAGAGACTCTCTCTCTCTCTCGCGATTTCTTTGTTATCATACAAAGCTCCTCTGTTAGCGTACAGAGCCTGCATGAAAGGGAATTAATAAAATACTGCTTTGCAAACCTCCCCTTAAACTTAAGACATTTTAGTGGGTAGAGGTCAGGTCTCGGGAGACCTTTCGTAGACACTTGTTCTCACTAGAAAGGTTGAACAGTGACTGAAGAGAAAGAGGAAGAGGAGGAGTTAGGCATCTTTAGCAGTGAATGGTATTGAACATCGACCTACCTAACCTGACCTTTTGCCTGTTTTTCTGTATACATAACCTAACCTGACCTTTACCTAACCTTACGGTCACTGCTGCTGTGTTGAAGCTCCGCCGTACATAAGCAGAAAGACAGCTGAACAGGGATTTCGCAACTCAGGGATTTCGCATAACACCGGTGTCACTGGGCAGACGGCAGCAAGTTATCGGGCCCCGAGGGCGCATTGTCCGTAAATTGAGGCAGGACTACCCCAACGTGGGCGTGACGGTGCCCCTATCCCAGGACCATGCCTCCCACCATGTCACCCTGTAGGACCCTAAGTGTCAGGTAGCCGCCGCCGCCAAGGACATTACCGGCCGCCTGCTGGGCAGCAAGGCACAACTGCGTGAGGCAGCGGAGCGCCGTAAAAAGGCCAAAACAAAGGTGGTCCTTGTGGTGGCACCCGACAGGCGATGCCGCGTGATAAGCCCCGGGGGCGAAGTGCTGATCAGGCTGGCACTGGAGTAGTACGAGTACCCCGGTTGAGGGTGTCGGTGCCTCCCTCCACCAACGCAGAGTCCCGCCAGGTGAAAATAACGTGCCCTCCCGCCGAGTGACCGCCGTTGAGGCCTGTATCAAGGCACGCCTGTAGGCGGCGGAGCGGCGGTGGTAGCTCCTGAAGCAATGGAAGCAACAACATCGAGGAGGTGCGGCGGCCAAGAAGTGAGGAGCTCGCTGATGATCACGTCATTACTCACTCCTTCCTGAACTCATCACCGTGACCTGTGCTTCACGCAAATACCCAACACTGTGACCTCCGAACGCCTGGCACACCACGCCACGCTGTGTGACCCATTCCTGGATGTCTTCACTATTCATGGTGGTAAGACAATACAATTTTAATGCTACCCTTATCTCTTTTCATAGATCTCGTAATTTTTTTTTTACTTCTCTTATAATTCCCAAGGCTGACACTGTATGTTTGTTTGTTTCCATACATTATCGACACCTCGTATATCTATGGTGTTTCGATTCGCCCAAATATCCATTAGTTACGTTTAACTATATTATTTTTGTAAAAATGTCACTAAGACAAAAGTTCCGATGAAGAAGTAAAAAAAAAAAAATATTTTACTATATCAAGTATAGGGGTCCAGCCTCTGG
>JACEEZ010018134.1:40000-65000 GCA_016584305.1 Chionoecetes opilio
TATCGATCATGGCAATGTATATGCGCTCCGGAATCACATTCCCCCACGGTAAATCAGATACAATACCCCATTTGTTGCTTTCCTAAAACCATGGACTTGTACAGTGTTTTATTGAATAATGTTTTTTGTATTCAGACCAGATTCAAAATTGATTATTCAGCGCCATCAGTGCAGATGAATATGGTTGTAATCTGGTCACCCAAAGTTTAGCAAAATAAATATGAGAACGTATTCCAGAACCATCGCCATCCGTATTATTGTACCATGCCTCGTTAGATAATTCTAGTCGGATTCTTATTGGAATGTCATCGCACAAATATTGATCACAGGATGCAACGTCTGACATTAGGGGAAATGTGAGATGAAGACCATGATTCTTGAGATTTTTTAGATGGTTCTTCATGTCATTAGTAAGACCAGTGAAATATCCAGCATCATAAGCGCTAACCAATGGCATGCCTTTCTTGCTATCGTTGAAGAGATTTCCAATCTCGCCTAGTGACTGTCGCTTCATAGATGAGAGGCTTGCTATCATTTTAATGAATGACCAATAATTATAATATGGGTTAGATTCAACCATTTGATCTCCAACATATACCTGAATGGATTTAAAAATGGTATTGGCGGTCCCATTGACATATGCTACATTGACAACATCTTCGAGTTTAGTTTGACCATCGGCTTGAGTGAGACTTAGTTTCATCTCAAGGACCAGTTTTGAAAGATCAATAAAATAACCCTTGACACCCGGTACGCGAGACTCCAAGTATTTGTCCTGTAACCTTGCATTATTGTTCAAATTAACAGGTAAAATATCTACGACTGTTTTAAACAAGCAATGGAGCTTTCTACTAGTCGCTGTCTATGTATTCTTGGAAATTCTGACACTATGCTGGGTGCATATTCAGGTATAGGCACTGCTGGATTGGAGGCTGCCATGGCGCGTGTTATGATGTGAACTGATGTTGTAAGCGAAATGTACGGGCTTTTTGTGGTTTCTGTGGCGCATGCGCGCGCGCGCGCGCGCGCGCACACACACACACACACACACACACACACACACACACACACACACACACACACACACACACACATGCTAAATCATATCAAAGACATCTTTGATCCGTTTATTGCAACTTTTGGTTTTCCTCTTTTTCTTTGTTTTCATTTTCTTTTTTGTTGATGATCTTTGCCTCTTTTTTTTACCTCCTTGCATTAGTTTACTCCCAACACCCCTTAAAGCTTCAATACCTCTTTTTTTTATGCACCCCTAAGACCCCGCCTACCCTGGCCGACGTCTTGAATAACATCTTGTGTAAATTGCACTGCACTGGGTGCAATTGCTCGAAACAGAAAAGGCATTGCACTCCTGGCAAGGTTTGACAGAGCTCCGAAAATACCGGCACCGCGCTGGTGTATTCTAGTCGGGTGCATAAATTTCACACTTTGAATATTATCAAAACCACCACCCTTAGAATAAACATTTTTGCCCAGTAAACTTGAAAATTCATCTTCCGAAGGAGGATGGAACACTACTCTCATTGATGGAGACATGTTGTAAACTGCACTTATTTTCTTTCGCTATAACATTTTTAAAGCATGTAGAACTAACTACATTCTGGATATCATTGACCCCCCCACTGCACCCACTGCGGGTGGACCTGCAATTCTACCACCCACCCTCCCATTTTCCCTTCCCAATATCATGTTCCAACACCACCACTTCTACTGCATTCAGGTCCAGTTGCCGAGCCATATTTCTTATTTCCATCAAATAATGTGTTCGCCATTCATAGTCCACCTTACCCCTTTTTCCCACGCCATTGGGGAAGACAACTTTACTTATGGTTTTATTTCGCATGACATAATCCACTAAATTTTCTAGGCACTTTTTTGAAATTTTTCTCGTCTGTTTTCCCTTTGTATCCAACGCCAGCCCATCTGCATAGTGCGCGTCTCTGTTTATTTTTCTACGAAATATTTTGAAATGTGATTGTATTCTATGGAATCCCCTTTTGTCCAAATTGCGTCACGAGACCCACAACGTAAGGATAGCTTGACTTCTGCGGGGGTTCTTTAACCAAAAAACGAACCGACACTCGGTCTGTCACATTGAATAGTTCTATTCCCATCTAATAGTTTGGTTTTCGCTCGGCAAAGGGGTTTGCGTGTGGGTAAATCTCTCCCAGGTCTTTAGCAATGCCACTTGGTTTTAAAACTTGTAGCATTAATAGCACTTACTAAGCAGTATTTGGGTCACAATAGCGCTGGTCATTCATGCGACCCTTAATGATGATGATTGGGTGGACATTCATTGTTTTTATTAGATACAATGCCTTGGATGTTGTGGGATTTTTTTTTTTCTCTCGCTCCACACCTCGCTGGTTTTTTACGTAAATGACTATTCACACCAGGTCGGTGCAGGTTTTATACTCAGAGTCTCTCCCAGGTTTTATGCGGCTGCGCAATAGATCGGCGTGGAGAGGGGGAGGAGAGGTCGGTGAGAAACTTTGCCCCACCAAGCAATTGTTTCTTGGCCTTATTACTCCGTATAAATGAAGGGTCCACACTCGCATGGTGGAGAATGAGCATCCTAATAATGGGCACATCATCTTTTTGAAACTGTATTATTGGAATCGCCCAGGGTTTTTAAAATGTCAACTATATTTAAATGTCGAATTGGTTCCAAAAGATTTCCATTAAAATTCCAAGATATTCCTGGTGTATTTCTTATAAGGCTTAGCATTGATCTTATATATTCTCGCTGTGTGGCTTTGGCTTTGATGTTAATTATGTGGTCTAATGGAGGTCGCGGATCAATAACAGCGACGCCGGTGTTGTTTGATGGTTTGACGATTGGTGAGGCGAAAGCAATTCGTAATTGTTTTTAGTTTTTTTCTTTTTTTATTATCATTGCCCGTGGTTTGATAAATAATGCGCCTGTTCACCTTGAATTTTGTGTGTGAATGCTGTTTTTGTCTTTCTTTTTTCACTTTCACTGATGTTTTGTTATTGTGACGTCTTTTAAGGGCTGTGGTTAAAGATGTTTTGCTATGTTCTTCTTTCAGCTTGCTCTTCTGCTTATCATCATTATTGTTATTTTTACTATTTTTATTAGTGAAACAGCGTTTAGAGGGAGATTGAGAGAGAAATCGATCAGCCACTATCTTGGGAATCAAGCAAAACTCCTTCATTTTGAGAAAAGGTGGTTAAAAACATTGAAAGCAGCGGTAGTAACACCGAAAGAATTGCTCCGCCTCTCTGAATGTTAATAGTTTTTTTTTGACACAGGGGAATTCCTTTCTTGCTTATTTTCCTTATTATGTCTTTTATTTTACCTAGGGATTTTTACAATATGCCTATTCCTCGTTAGATTTTTCCCTTAAAAAGTTTAAAATATTTCTGCTAAAAAATCAATGTGGTTTTTTTTTCAACACTAATAAGAGTTTTTTGCGTTTTCTCACTTGAGAGTTTGGGCGAGTAAGAAAAAAAGGTCCTTATGATGAATGCAAGTGGAGCCCTTGCGTTGTTTGGTTGGCATTTTTAATGTCACTGCGTCTATCCATCGGTCTTGAGACGCGTCATACCCCTGCCAAGATACGAAAAAAAAATTTCTTCCTTTTATAAGTCTTGATTTTTTTATGACAATAGGGAAAACATCAGGCAATTGAACCTTTACCAATTCCTCTTTGTAAAACAAACCTTGAATCTCCTGATCCAATAAATCTTTTAGGGTGTAACCAATTGGATATTGTCGGTGATCCACAGTGTCAATTTTGAAAAATTTTTTTTCCGTGTTTTGTATGTGAAAACCTCTATTGAATTTTGAGGCTCTCCCCGGCGCCTGAAAAATCGAACATAATCACCAATGCTCAATTGTCGAATGCTTGTGTTTCGATGTTTTCCACTGCTTTTATAGTGTAACTTTTTAAATTGTTTTATAAATTGCTCGGGTTTCTTCATGGCGTGCACCTCCGCGGGTGTTTTTCCCAATTGACGGTGTGGTGTATGATTGTAGCTATTAACAATGGCATCGAGTATGGAGACATACTCAAGTGTATTGTGAGCTGTCATGTATCTGTACACTCGAGCTTTCAGAGTTCTGATAAAACGCTCCGCAATGCTGCTTTTTGTTTCCTGGGAATAAACACTACAAGTTTTTATATTTCGAGTGTCTAAGTAGCTCTGAAGCTTCCTATTTTAAAATTCCTTGCCGCGATCAACGAACAATCGCGACACACCCTTAAAAACATCATCTTGCTCTAGTGCGGTCTTCATGACCACTAGCATGGAGTTTCCATCTTTCCGCTGCAGAGGGAAAGCTTTTACATACCTTGAAAACACGTCAATGCACACTAGAATATAATTATTTCCTTGGTTATATCGCGATAAAACTTTCATGTCCGCCAGGTCCGCCCTAATGATAACTCGTGGTTTTGGACTAAGAATTGATCGCCTCTTAAATTTTCTGGGTTGTAATTTATGTAGAGTGTAGGTTCTGGAGTTTTCAAGAAACTTCTGAATGTCTTTCAAAGAAATGTCTTGTCTAAAGGCTCTTGCTGCTGCATACAATGCCCGCACACCGCTTAAGGTACATGGTACATGTGGATTCTTGTATAGTTTTTCCAATTTTTTTTTTTTTGAGGGTGCCAATTCCACATCCTCTTCATTTGCAACTTCTACTCCAGGCATGAGTACACAACCTTGCAGGGTCCCTCGTCTGCAATATTTGATCTGAGCGACAACTCTTCTGGGGTAGTTATACCCACATCGGCCAGAATATAACCATAGGGCTTTCCCGCCACCGCTCGCTTATAAGCACTGAGGAAGACCTTGCTCTTCTCTCTCCCATATAGCTGTCGACCCAGAGTTTCTATTTGTCCGAGATCCCGCTGCTTGAGAAGGAGGAAATGAGTGCAATTGAGGGATATGCTACGAGCATACCTACCCTACATGAATAAATTTTGAGAAATCATTATAGCACTTATTCCGAGGTGTCGCCCTTTTATAAAAACATTGGCCACTGTTTCATCAAATTTGCCGCGCGCAAAAAATTATCATCATACACAATCAGCAAACCTTTTTTTCTCTGAATGGGATCAATCTCCGTTTCGGGGTCTACAATTTCCTTAGTAACCGTTACTTTATCGCGTGGATCTGGTATGTCTTGAATGGGGTGGTGGTGCCCCGTGCCACAAATAAGAACTCTGTAAACTTGCAACCCCGGGATTTTCAAATATGGGGTGTGACTAGTTCGGTCTTACCTGAACCTGAGGCCCCGGCAACGAAAATTCTACCACCTCGTTCTCTAGGAAATAAATCAAGAAGGTTTTCTCCATAGCACTCTTCCATGATGACTGGGCACTTACGACTGGTAATTTATTATCTCTCTGTCTCGCTCAATATGCAGTAGGCGTGGGGCGTATGTGTAAGACTATGGTGGCTGAACGCGTTTCTTCAAAATACACTTTACGACCATATTGATCAGTCACAACCACGGCAATGGATTCAATTGTATTCTTACACAATCTTTTATATAGAGGCCTCTGCACGGAGTAATAATTTTTGCTTGCACCATAAGGGAGAGTTGCTAGTATGTTTACCATTTGACCCGCAAATCGCGTGGGTTCTATGATATCGCAATACAAATGGAGATAATCCACATCTGCATGCAGATTCGGAAGAAATGAAGCTTTGATCTCCTGTAGTGAATGAGTTTGACCCTCATCCGTAGCAAAAATGTCATAATAATGATTTGGATTAAATCCTAGTATGGCAGCCAATCTGGGTTTGAATAATAAACTTATTAGACAGTAATCTATACCACTGCAGCCATCCAATGAACGCTTATGATAACAAATGAGTTTTTTTTTTTTGTTGTAACTCATGATTCCACGATTTTCATCAAAATAGGTTCGATAATTTGTAAATCCAAATACTCCTTTTAATAGCGCCGTCCAGTGTGTGTTAAGTTCAGCTACAATGGCACCTATTTTTTGAGTGGGAATGTTTCTTGGCGGACGAAGCGAATACCGTAATTGTCTTTTGGGGGGAATGGACAGTTTGCTCACATCTGAAGGAGGTGTATTTTCAACAGCTTCTATACCCATATTCAAAAGAGATTCATCAAGGTTACAATATTTCCCTAGAGCATAACCTAGCTGGTTTAACTCGTGATTGATATTAGTGGTTGGGATTGATGCAGTCGCACGCCCACCCGCGGCTCTACCATCACCACCGCCGCTACCACCACCACCACCACCACCATCATCATCACCCCCTCCATCATCTACTATTCTCGCCTCAATGTACACTTCAGCTATAGCCTCATTGTCGTCCCTGTAAAGAGCATATATATCCCGCGGGATATAAATTCCATGCAGTGCAACCTCATGTTGTCGATTGGGTGGTAAGCTTAATGGGATAATGTCATTTGGAACAAACCAGGAACATTAGCGGGATATAGATCACGGGAACCTAGACTACTCAGGTAGAGTGTAAATTCATCCTCTGCACTCGCCATGGTACAAATACTAACTGAGACTATTTGATATTAACACCACCCTTTTGAAGTAGCAGTGATATTTTGTTGTAGATTTGCTATTATCAACGGCGCGCCCCCGCTGCTATTACTGCCCCCTTATCAAGAACCCATCCAGGTGGTGGAGGAAATCCCCCATGCCATTCTCGGTGGAGGAGATGATGGAGAACATGAAAGGATAGGGGACTGTTGCAAAGATTCCACTTGCAAATGGTGTGATTTGGTGTTTTTCTTCGATGTAGAGCATGGTGGTGAAACCCCCTGAAGAGGACACATAGTGTTTGTTCCTGTTACTCTTCTTCTTTTCTTCTCTCTTTCATTCAATACTCCATATTTTTTCAATCTCTTCTCCCACAAATTGCACTGGCCATCATAGTTACGGGTGTTGATGACGTTGTTGTTGTTGTTATTGCCAACACCAGTTCTAATGGCAGGAGTGGGGTTTTCAGGTTGTTTAAACAACATTTGTTGCTGCTCTGGTAGGTCTGTGTGACCATAGGCCTTGGTGATTATGCCCGAAGGGTTGTTTATGATTGGTTGAGTAGAGAGCATGTGAACTCTTTTATTATCACAGGCAGTCAGCCCTATCTTCTGAATAACCACCGTGCTCATCTGACCTTTAATGTTGCGTATGGTGCTCATCGTGGTGGTGTCCTTCTGTGTTGCATGCAGAACTTGTCTATATTTCTCATGTGTGTAGTCTTTTAGGGCGGTGTGAGGAATGCCCTTGGCCTTCTTTATTTCAGTATCACCACCAGCAATGTCAGCTGAGTTTGTAGCACTGCAGGCTAGTTTTACAGAGTACATCTTTGGTTTGAGACACAACATTTCTTTAATGTGTCTTGCACCAACTTCTGACTTAACACACCCCACCAAGCCTTTCTTGGAAATATCATACGCAGGGTGGTCTTGTGGAAAGTTGCTGAAATCCATAACATCCCGTATAAGAGGATTGAAATAGAATTCTTCAATATCCTGAATATTGGAGATACAAACAGCTGCCGAATCAGTATCTCCATATATTTAAGATATATTGTTGGCTCCACATGCCTTTTGAAGTGTGTCGTAGTAAAACTCATACATTTCAACCTTGGAAGTTCTAATATATGATACCTATAAATTTGGATGCTTTACGTGGATTTTGCGCTTGCCTCGAATGACAAATTTCCCTGTCGTTCTTGAGTGGTATAAGCCTTTGAAAAAGCGGATCACTTAGTCTCCAACGCAGCGCTCTCTTGTTGGTAACAATATCAACGAAGATACTGTGCTTAACAGGATCCATTAGTGTTCGACCGAATATTACATTTGATATCATTTTGAAAACTTTTTGCTCTATCTTGTTGTTGGAAGCACGTCTTGCTTTCAAATTGCCCTCAATAAAAGCTTGCAGGTAATTGGATTGAGTAAACTGATAAATATCATGTATTTGAGTGATTTTACCTCCCATTTTCAGGTAAAATTGTAACATGTGGAGAGTAATAAGCACTTTGCTTACAGGAAGGTGTGATGCAACGAGCTTTCGCATTGCCTTGGGAAATTTACGTCCCATCTGCTCATACAAAGATTTGCTGTAATCAGACAGGTGCTGTTCTGAATTGATATCCATGTGGTGTATGTGTAAGGGAAACTGATCTGTTTTTCTAATGACCTCAGAATCGATCTTGTGCAGGTCACAGTGAAACCAATAACCTATATCACCATCTGTGTCCAGTGTTTCTATATCATTGGCCTTTAACCATTTGCGTCTTTCTTCACATGTAAGTTTTTTGAAGTCTCTTTCGGGCATAGGTCTACACATGACTCCAGGATAGAGACTGTTCTTGTCAAGGTATACAATATGGCAAGGAGTCTCTGTGTCGGGATTGAAATTAGGATTCACATGGCGATTATTAGCCATAATCTGAGGTTGTACAACAGTTGTAAACCCACCTCTCACATTTTCCCTTAATAACCCATATAACTCAGGGTCACTGGGTTGTTCTATCCGAGCATCAGAGGATTTTAAAAAGCTATCAAATGCATAGCCAGGAAGAGATACGTAGTGTGTAATGTCCAACCAAAGACTACTCTATACTGGACTTGCTACTCCTGCCCCGCGCCAACCCGCCCATGACCAGTGGAGGCCAGTTTTGCGATTCCTGCCATTTTTTAACATCACCCCTATTTCCCTTCCTAAGGTTTATCAGTATATATGATATACCGTTATCTTCGTAACTGTTTGTTCTATGATATTATCAAATAAAAAACAGTAAAATACACTAAAGAAATGCCATTATGACAGAGTGAAGAAATATGCATGACCTCAATATATACTTAAACTCTTCGCCATTTAATATTTTGCGAGAAAACATTTTATATGCTAGCGATAGAAAGAAGCGGATTTTCATTAGCTTTCCATTGATATATTTCGTTTTCTGATAAATGAATTACCACTATGCCTAAATTAGCGTTAAATAAAAAAAATAACATCATCAATCGTATCGGCAAGTAAAAAAGTGTTCCATGAATACAGTAGACTATGGCATATCAGTATAAATGATACACTGTTATCTTCGTGAATGTTTGTTCTATAATATTATCAAATAAAAAACTGTAAAATATACTAAAGAAATTCCATTATGAGACTCTGAAGAAATATGCATGAACTTATATTCACTTAAACTCATCGCAATTTGATATTTTGCGTGAAGACTTTTTACATGCAACATATCAATAGAAGCGGAATTTAATTAGCTTTCCATTGCTATATTTCATTTTCTGTTAAATGAATTAGAACCATGCATAAATTAGCGTTAACTAAATAAATAACATCATCCATCGGGTAATTATCCCGATAGATGATATTTTTTTAGTTAACGCTAATTTATGCATGGTTATGATTCATTTATCAGAAAACGAAATATAGCAATGGAAAGCTAATGAAAATCAGCTTCTTTCTATCGTTAGCATCTAAAATGTTTTCTCGCAAAATATTAAATGGCGATGAGTTCAAGTGAATATTAAGTTCATGCATATTTCTTAACTCCCTCATAATGGCATTTCTTTATTGCATTTTACTGTTTTTTATTTGATAATATTATAGAACAAACATGTACGAAGATAACGGTATATCATATATACTGATAAACCATAGGAAGGGAAAAGGGAGTGATGTTCGAAAATGGCAGGAATCGCAAAACTGGTCTCCACTGGAAATAGCCCAAAATGAGTAGCAAGTCCAGTATAGAGTAGTCTTTGGTCCAACCCATAAATTTCATGCAATACATGTCTCCAATTTTCAATGATGTCAGCGAGCAATCCCACGTCTACTGTTAGATAGGCGAGCATGTACTCTTTCAAGCTTTGACATCTCAAGGCATCCCACACCTCACGCGTGTGGGTGTACTCATCTTCACCAATGCCGCATCTCTTAAGTGTGCTATAAAAATCTTCAATGGGTGGCAGTTCTGAACAATTTAATCTGTCAATGTTTGTTACAAATTCGTATGGAAAAGATTGTTTTCCACAGAGAAGGAGATCATAGGAATGAGGTGGCAAATGCGCTATGAGTGCACGAGTGATGGGTAAACCTTCACCGGAGGCAATGTGCTCCTTGGCGAGTTGAGCTAAACTCCCACCAATAAATGCCCTTGCATCTAGGAATTTAATGTCTCCTAAATCCACTCTGAGGAAGTGCAAACCAGCTTTAGTAATCACATTGGCTTTCTCCACAGGAAAACCTAGGCAATCTGCCTCTCTCAATATCAAACCCATGTCGTAACTCATTTTGAATGCAAATGCAGGAAGTTGATTGAGAAAACTAACGCACCTACTGTTGCAAAAAAAACATAGCGCAGAAATGTAGTTTGGTCCAGATTTTGTGTGATCATGGTGTCTATGTTTGTTTTTACTATTCTTAAAGGCTTTATGGCATATGTGACAGGCTTTCTGTTCTTGAAAATCTTTCTCTGTTTCGGGTGTCATGTGCAGAGGATATGTGATTCTCTGGTCTTTAATGCTTTTCCAAGTGCAAGAAATACTCTCAAGAAAATGTGACACTGCATCTTTACCACAGTAAAACTCTTTAGTAACAATGGACCCCGAGGTGTCCAATATACAGTAGCCATAAGCCATGGCTTTGTGATGATGAGAGATTATGCGGTTATTGATTCCCGAGGGATCGAGGATTGCTTCGAAATCAAAATATGCAGTATGCGAGGGGGGATAGGTTTTCCCATGATTAATGAATTGCAGTGTAGATCCTTTTTCTGGGAAGACCAGCACCTGCTTTATTTGACATTTACTTTCGTGTTCTTTAATATCCTGCACTGTAAAACATCTCATTAAACAGTTTTTACAGAAGCTAGGATATTGGTGAAGTGTTTCCCTTGCAACACTCTTCGGGATTCTAAAAAATATGATAAAAAATTTATCAAAGTCTTTGATTAATGCAAAATGCTTGCCCTGTAACAATAACAAGGGCACAAAGCTTCCACTCGCCGCCCCCTTGCGACACACATATATTTCATGTTTCGAGGTGTGGAAAACACTCCTTTTTCTTCCCCCTCCTCCACTTTCTACTTCATCACCATCCACCTCCTCCTCCTCCTCCTCCTCCTCCTCCTCCTCCTCCTCCTCCTCCTCCTCCTCCTCCTCCTCCTCCTCCTCCTCCTCCTCCTCCTCCTCCTCCTCTTTATCATCGCTTGAGATGGCATATACATATATAGACACGTGATTAGCGCGTTCTATTGCACCAATATCATCCCACCTAACTGGAAAATCTATTTTTTCTGGAATTTCTACCAGTTTCCGGCATGTCTTGTTGCTTTTTGTTTTTGTATTAAGGTGATGTGCATGTTTATTTTTCTGCAGAATGAAATAAGCAGCGAGACATTGCAAAAGGCATTGACCATTATTCTCCAAGGGATTAAATATTAGATGACTACCTCTGAAAAATAACGCGTTTGCAGTTTTTGTACCTAAGACAGAAGATACCCCCGTTTTGGCTAAAGTGACCTGAAACAGGTCAATAGCTAGTATCATAAACCCTGATCCTTCCACTTCAGACAAGTGCCGCTCCATACGCTCGGAAACATGCCTGATAAGATCATCCACAAATTCTTGGACCTCACTCTGCGTGATGAAGTGCGCTGGTGTCACAAGGTGGAAATTTTGCGCATTGACACCAGCGCCATCGTCATCTTCATCCTCCACCATGCGTGCAATTTGAATGCGCATTTCTGAATAGGCTCTCACTTGCGGAGGTGGGTGTGCCATGTTTGCTATTTCTAAGGAAATAATCCTTATAAACTCCTCCCTATTAGCTTGCAGAAAAACCTCGGGATCAAAAGATTGTGAATTTGGAATGGTGAACGATAATATAATTATCTCTCCATTAAAGAGAACTTGCCTCTCTGAAACACGGGTTATTTCTCGCTCATTCGGTTCTTCTTCCAAATTATCACCACCAACCACACCACCATCACCACCATCACCACCAACCACACCACCGTCACCACCATCACCACCAACCACACCAACCGTCACCACCATCACCACCACCACCACCCCACCACGACCACCAATCACACCACCGTCACCACCATCACCACCCACACCACCACCACCAATCACACCACCATCACCACCAATCACACCACCATCACCACCATCACCACCACCACCCCCACCCACCACCATCACCACCACCACCGCCCACACCACCATCACCACCCACACCCCCGCCAGCACCCACAGCAACACCAACACCACACCACCACCACCACCAACACCAGCACCAACCACACCACCACCACCCACACCAGCACCAACCACACCACCGCCACAACCACCACCGTCTATATCATCAACACAGCTGCAATGTTCATCTTCACTAATATTATTCTCTTCATTTTCACTGCTTTGCAATTCGCAATATTCAAAATCGTCTTGATTACACTCGATATTTTCGCTGTGGCCAAATACATGACTGCAAGCGTCGTAGTATTGCTCACAATCATCATAATATTGTAAGTTGTCAAAACCACAGGCGCTGTTATGACACTCTTCATAATATTGAAACCGGTCAATATACGTGGGATCGTAAAAGTTATCGCTGTTTAAGTCTATGTCAATAATATTGTCCATTTTGACAAAAAATCTGATATGACAACCCACAGAGACACTATCGAATATTCTTACCGTTAACGTTGAGGTCCATTCTTGACTGTGATGACAACTCAGTGAAAGTGAGGGTTTATATTGGGTTTTTGGAAGGAAGTGGGTGTGGCCTAGTAGGCCTATCTATGGCCAAAAAGCAGTGAGATGGAACCAGCGCGTCTAAACCTTTAAGCTTTTACCCAAATTAATAAGGCTAAAAGATTGGAGATTATACAAGCTATTCATTTATTTTTTACAAGTTACAAGCATTTAAATAGCTGCAAACAATTAATATTTATAAGGCCACAATGTTAAAAGCACACACAACACACACAAGGGAATCTCTCTCTCTCTCTCTCTCTCTCTCTCTCTCTCTCTCTCTCTCTCTCTCATCTCTCTCTCTCTCTCTCTCTCTCTCTCATCCTTCTCTCTCTCTCTCTCTCTCTCTCTTCTCTCTCTCTCTCTCTCCTCTCTCCTCTCTCTCTCTTCTCCTCTTCTCTCCTCTCTCTCTCTCTCTCTCTCTCTCCTCTCTCTCCTCTCTCTCTCTCTCTCTCTCTCCTCTCTCTCGAACCCGATCATTATGTATGCAATACGTCTCATCCCATATTTTGACTGCACGAATACGTCTAATTTTTGTATAGTTATTAATTTTCTTAGGCTTATTATATAAGGATGTACGTAATACTTATATATTTTTTATAAGCACAACGACTGTATGCAGCGGCGGCGTCTCGCTCACCCCTATATCCGCTACAGCTGCTTCCTACAGGCAAATTAATTATCAATACATACTTCCTGCTAGCTCGCTTTCTCTCCATCAAGCACCAGAGTACCTGACCTACTTCATGTCTTCTCTCTCCTCTCTCTCTCCTCTCTTCTCTCCTCTCTCTCTCTCTCTCTCTCCTCTCTCTCTCTCTCTCTCTCTCTCTCTCTCTCTTCTCTCTCTCTCTCTCTCTCTCTCTCTCTCCTCTCTCTCTCTCTCTCTCTCTCTCTCTCTCTCTCTCTCTCTCTCTCTCTCTCTCTCTCTCTCTCTCGCTCTCTCTCTCTCTCTCCCTCCCACCCATGACAGACCCCCTGGCTCAGAAAAATAACCAATTTGGCTCACACACACACACACACACACACACACACACACACACACAACACACACACACAGACACACACGCACACACACACACACACACACACAGACACACACACACACACACACACCCCACCATCAAGCCCTCATGACCCAAATTTACCCAAAAAGTCAATCACAGGCCGCCGTCACACGGGTGTTCCCATTCCCAGGATGCACATCTCTCTCTTCCTCTCTCCTCTCTCTCTCTCTCTCTTCCCTCTCTCTTCTCTTCTCTCTCTCTCTCTCGTTCTCTCTCTCTATCTCTCTCCTCTCTCTCTCTCTCTCTCTCTCCTCCCTATCTCTCCTCTCTCTCTCTCCTCTCCTCATCGTCTCCTCTCCTCTCCTCTCTCTCTCTCTCTCTCTCTCCCCTCTCTC
Organism: Chionoecetes opilio; assembly: GCA_016584305.1. Lineage (NCBI taxonomy): Eukaryota > Metazoa > Arthropoda > Malacostraca > Decapoda > Majidae > Chionoecetes > Chionoecetes opilio. The sequence continues at coordinate 54,178 of JACEEZ010018134.1, forward strand.
TCTCTCCTTTCTCTCTCTCTCTCTCTTCTCTCTCTCTCTCTCTCTCTCTCTCTCTCTCTCTCTCTCTCTCCTCTCTCTCTCTCTCCTCTCTCTCTCTCTCCTCTCTCTCTCCTCTCTCTCTCGCTCCCACCAATACCCCCCAATATCCTCTACAGCTGCTTCCTCTACACCACTTCCGTTTGTAACCAAAACTGACATAGGTCATTCTCACCCCCCGAAATCAATAATACCCCCTCACCCCCCCTCTTTATAAAAGTAACCTGGTTGTCGTAGGTGATTCTCACCCCCCCGAAATCAATAATACCCCCTCAATCCCCCCGAAAACCCCCCGTTTCCAAAAAGTAACCTGGTTGTCTTAATATACTCTTACTCTGTTACTACTACTACAGCTGCCACTTCTACAACTACTATGACTACTGTCATTACTACTACTACTACTTCTACTACTACTACTACTGCTGTTACTACCACTATTTATACTACTACTACTACCACCACTACCATAATAACCACTACTGCTAATTTACCTCATAACTATTACTACTATTACTATTACTACATCTACTTATACTGTCGCAGAAGGCACAGCTATTACTACTACTGCTACTATCACTACCACCACCACCACCACCACCATTAAAACCACCACCACTACCACCACCACGACCAATACCACCACCACCACTACTTCCATCACTACAATCATCATGACCACCATTGCCATCACAACTTTATCTACTGTTGCTTATATACTTACAATTTATCCTTTCTCCTTGTTTTCTTTTGCACCTATATCATCATCATCATCATCATCATAACAAGCATCATTTTTATCTGCATGAACGTGTGTGTGTGACCTCTACATCCGTGTTGCCTTTCCTTTTTCAATAATCTTTCCTACCTTTTCTCCTCTTATAGTAGCTATCATCTGCTTCTTTTCCACAATTGTTATTTTCTATTCATTTACAGTCTTCATTTTCCTTCGTTCCACCCACTCAGACCTCATCAAGCTTTCTCTTACTGTATTGCTTGTCCACTCACACTCCACCGTTTTCTGTTTTGTCCTCCTTCCTTCCACCTGCTCTCCACCTGCACCACCTCCACACACCTGCACCTCCCAAAACTATTACACTTATACACCTGACTTACATCTAAAGTACTATAACAAACTTTACTACTACTGCTACTACTACTACTACTACTACTACTACTACTACTACTACTGCTACTACTACTACTACTACTACTACTACTACTACTACTTCCACTACTACTACTACTAGTACTACTGCTACTACGACTACTACTACTACTACTACTACTACTACTACTACTACTACTACTACTACTACTACTACTACTACTACTACTACTTCTACTACTACTACTACTACTACTACTACTACTACTACTACTACTACTATTACAACAACAACAACAACTACTACTACTACTACTACGACTACTACTACTACTACTACTACTTCATTCCTTTTAATTTTTTTCACCGCCACATTCATCCTGCTCGTAATAAATATTCTCATTTTATATATATATGTTTTTCATATAGCTACAGTTTGCGTGGATAATCAGTGCGCGCCTCCGAAAAGGGAATGTTTACACGTATGACGCACCATGTTTATAACAAAATAATGTAGAATATCAACACTTACAATTGTAGTTAGTATTTCGTTGCGTAGCCCTTCCTCTTGATGACCCTTTGAAGGCGACGTGGTACACTGTCAGCAAGATTTTGAAGGAACTCAGGCTTAAATTCTTCCCAACACTTTCGGAGCTCCATTTCAAGCTTGGGGGGTGTAGAGGTGTCACGTGAGCGGAGTTTGCCTTTAATGATGGCCCAAAGATTTTCTATGGGTGATATATCGGGAGAATTACCTGGCCAGTCATCTATTCTCCCAATCTTGTAGTCATCAAGCCACTGTATCACATCTAGAGCTGTGTGGCAGGATGCTCCATCCTGTTGGAAAATCTGTGCCTGTGTCTTTTCAAAGCAGGCCTCCAGGTGGTCATTTAAAAGATCAAAATACACCACTTTGTTAACAGTTGTGTTCTTTGGGAAAATAACTAAGTTCCCAATACCATGAAAAGTAAAGCAACCCCACACCATTAAACTGGGAGGGTGTTTTGTGGTCTTTCGTGTGTAGCAAGGCTCGGTGGGGTCTGAGCCGGAGCGACGGTACACTTTTGCTGGTCCTCCTCCACTCACACAAAATGTGTTTTCGTCACTCCACAGCACAGCCCGCCACTTGTCGAGAGGTCAATCTCTGTATTTCTTTGCAAAGTGAAGCCTTTTCTTCCTTTGGCGGTCATTTATCAGTGGCTTATTCCGCGCCCGGTAACACCTGTAGCCAAGGTCACGTTTCAAAGTTTCCTGTACAGTACGAAGCGACACATTACCAAGAAGAGTATGATTTTCCTCCTTCAGTTCTCTGGCTGTAAGGCTAGGATTGGCCTCAAGCTGTCGCCTTAACACGCTCCTGGTTCTGTTACAGGTTTTTTTTTGTTTCCCAGGTTGTTTTTTTGGGAGCGGGAGATTCACCTCTCCGCCAGCCTTAAATCCGCGGATCAAATTTTGCACTGCTCTAAGCTTTAGTCCTTTAAGCTTGCAAATTTCCTTATTATTGATCCCAGCCTTGTAAAGATCAATGATTGCTTGAATCGTTGTGCCATCCGTATGTTTTCCACCCATTATGTAATCCAGCAAAAACAGGCAAAAACACAGGATGTAGGGGAACGCTGGAGGCTATAAGTTCAAAATCACGCAAACTGTCAACCGCCTATGGAGGGAGGAGAGGGAGGGAAACCCTCCCTCCCACACACCGGTGAGTGTGCAAGATGATGTACGTCGCTGTCAGACATACGATTCATGCCTTCTGCATTTTTTTATAGCTTGGGAAGCAACTTTAAATCTGCGCGGTAAATCTCGATGAACGGATTCTGGCGTAAAGATCATCCGCGCAAGCCTGTAATCATTATCAACCTATGTCCATCCACAGTTCCATTATTTTGTCATGCACAGTTCTCTGACAAGTCTCAACAAGACTTGCCTGCGGGAGACTCAGAAACAAGTATACAAGTAAAGAGAAGTCCCCAGGCAGGCACGACAAAGTATTAAATCATCATAAAATTTTTTATAAAATTTTCACTCCAGTTTTGGGAAAGGTGATGTGAGTGGAGGCAGCAGACTGTGGGTGAGCAAATAGCTGCGAATGTGATGTGAAAAACGAGGCTTCGCTCTCATGCTCATGCCATCGTGGGAGGGAAGAGAGAAAGAGAGAACAAAATGGAGAGAAAGAGAAAAATAGAGTGAGAAAGAAAAATAGCCATGAAACAGGCAGAAACATCTTGTGAGATTTCAGAAACCAAAATATCGTACGTATTTTGCTTATAGTCAGGGCCCTTAGGGATATTTTTGGGCCGTTCGGTTCAAATTCTTCCATAAGCACCAAATTTGGCCCAGATGTTTCCCATGCCACGTTCTTTCGATTTCTGACGGGCGCCAAGACACGCGCCTCTCGGGGCCGGCATATTGTCGAAATACAAAATGGCCCCCATCCAGATTAGAGGAAAATCAGTTAAATATGTCTGTAAACCATGTATGATACCACTTTTCAAGGGTTTTCAAGGTCGAGGAAACCATTTATGATGTTATTTTGATGATTTGAGTTCAAGATCAACCCCTCAAGTTCATCTTAAAGGTCATTTTCGGGTCAAACATGTCGGTTTTTTTGTTTTCTATTTCCTAATTTTCAGTCATATGCAGTTCATCAGTCTAATTACAAATGTACGGATTTTAATTTTATGAACTCTATGCCATATCCTTGTGTTTGATTTTTGAGTTTTTCTTTTGTTTCAGATAATGCCGTGTCTGTGAGTGTCGACATTCCGAGATGCAACAGGGGTGCCTGATGCCATGCGGACCTGACGTCTACTAGTGTGAACTCTGTCTTCTACCGAAAATATTAATTGGGAACTCATTTGTCTTTGTCAATTGGACAAATCTCATGCAGTCTTGCAAACTCCTAAAGAGGAGGGACTTGAATTTCTTGAAAGAGATCTGAAAGAATTTAATGCTTTTAGTGCCGATACTCCTCCTGGTATCAATATCACAATTTGTCCGCTGAATGATGGCTCAGGTATTGCAGAATCTCTGAAATCACATAAGGCTAGGTATCACAAAACCTAAAAGAGTTATTGTACTAGTTCTCGGGTAAAACGGGCGAGAGAGAAACTTCAGAAAGAAACCGGTCCTCAGAATAGTCCAAAAAAACTCAGGTCATCCAGCGAATTATATCATTTGAACAATGCCATAAGCTGTGTGATATGTGAGGGTGAGGAGGTTAACCTCCATAAGGTAGTCATTGATGTTAACCTCCACAAGATAGTCACCGATGTTGTAGATGCCAACCTCAAGCGTTGGGCAAAGACCAACGAAAACTTTCAATTGCTTTGTAGATTGTTTGCTGTAGCGGTTGATGCACATGCAGCTGACACCTATTACCACCATCAGTGTTATGTCCGTTTGTGAGACTCTTCTCGCGCTGCCGAGTGACGAGAATCGGTGGGTACCGTACCTCCACCCTTTGAACCCATCATCTGTGCTCAAATCGTAATTAACACTCAAATTTCGCTTATCACCTAAAACTGATACAACCACCATCACCATCTAAACTTCCACCGCCACCACAGTTGCCATGTTCATTTTATTAAGATTTTTTATCATTACATACTAATTTGCTCCCTTTCTTCTTTTGAATTTTTTCTCTCGTATATCTCACCATAGTCAGGGAGGGCCTTTAGCGATGATCGAAAATGCAGACACCACCTCATTCAAGCTCTCAGAGCTAGGCGAGATGTATCAAAACTTTAAGAGTGAATAAGGACGCCCATGTCGAGATAAAAAAGAGCCACACTCAACTCGATTCAAAGAGCACCTTCTTGACCTCTTACCTCAATGTGGTGAGTTTTCAAGAAGGAATGAAGGCAGAAAGGATGTTTATATATCGTACAAAGTCAAGGTTGCTGATGAGGTGGCAAAGACGTATAGGTCTCAAATTGAGGTAATTGACTTTGAGCGATATATAAACCGACACGTTCGACTAGAAAATTACCTTTCAGATGACCTTGAGGGGTTGCCCTTGACCTCAAATCATCAAAATAATATCAGAAATGGATTATCGACTTCGAAAACCCCTAGAAAGTGGTATCATACATGGTTTACAGACATATTTAACTGATTTTCCTCTAATCTGGGTGACGGCCATTTTGTATTTCGTCAATATGGCGGCCCCGAGGGGCGCCCGTCTTGGCGCTCGTCAGAAATCGAAAGAGCATGGCATGGGCAACATCTGGGCCAAATTTGGTGCTTTTGGAAGAATTTGAACCAAAATATCCCTAAGGGCCCTAACTATTACAAATCAGTTGTCAAGTGATTTTTATTTACTTGTTAACAGGCTGCACTTTTGAAAATTGACTCATTAGGAATGCATTCATATTTCTTTTAACTACCCTGCTACAGCTAAACCGGCTACAATAACAACAACAATAACAATTACTAGTACAACAGCAGCAACGACTACTATTATTACTTCTAGTGCTACTACTATTACTACTACTACTACTACTACTACTACTACTACTACTACTACTACTACTACTACTACTACTACTACTACTACTACTTATAATACGATTACTATTGCTACTAGAACAATAACAACAACAATAACAACTAATGCTACTATTTCCACAACTATAATCACTATTGACACTACTACTACTACTACTACTACTACTACTACTACTACTGTCAATATTATCACCTGTATCTCATTCCCATTCCCATTCCTGTACACCTTCTTTTACAACCCTTTTCCACCTTTTCATCCACACATATTTCAGACACTCCTACTCACACCTCCTACACACTAGTTTCCCCTTGCCCACCACACCCCTGATCACCCCTTGAACCAAACCTCTCCTCGCTGACCCAAAATGAAATTACTCTTGCCTATTACTCCGCTGAGATTGCAAAGTTCTTCTCTTCTTTCCCCTCGTCCATATCGTCCTCCTCCTCCTCGTTGAATTTTGCCTCATACATCAACCCTCCTCATCCTTACTTATCCTCCTTATCTTTCATTGCTGGCACGCACATAACTCTTCATATATTTTTCTTTTTACTTACTTAATCCGTTGAATTTTTATTTTATTTCGAATTTAAATATGGTCATCTTTGTTTCGCTTTATATATTTATTTCCTGTATCCATGTCGTGGTGTCTCTCGCGTTTCGATAAAGCACTCCCGGATCCGCTAAGTGCATTTGTAGGTTATATGAAAGTTATGTTTGGGTTTGTTTGCTCTCTTATCCTCTTTTTTTTTTCCACACCAGCTTCCGCCCCTCTTCCTCTTGTTTGTTATTTTTTTTCTCTCTCTCACACACTCTCCTCTCTCTCTCTCTCTCTCTCTCTCTCTCTCTCTTTTCTCTCCTCTCTCTCTCTCTCTCTCTCTCTCTCTCTCTCTCTCTCTCTCTCTCTCTCTCTCTCTCTCTCTCTCTCTCTCTCTCTCTCTCTCTCTGTCTCTTTCACTTTTTTTTATAAACATACAAATACAATAAGGCGGTAGGGGGAGGCGGTAGCAGAGTGGTTAGCGTCACCGAGTGGCGTTTTCGAAGACCCGAGTTCGAACCCGAGTAAAACTCATAAATCCACTTAAAATATTTCTGCACCGTCGAGTGGCCTAAGAACACCCACATGCTGCCCATAACTCTACCTTCGATTGCGAGTGCATCGGATGACACAGGGGGGCGGCATGAGCTTCTAATCACAGGCGTCACTATAACAATTCTTTCTGCGCCACCACGGGGGAGGGCCAACCATCACAGCCCTCAAGCAATCCTAGGTCTACCATCCGAGCCCTGCAGGTCACTGCCTACAGCGCTATAGACATAAATGTATAAATAAATTAGTAATAATAAGCCCATAGGTGCACTGTCGTGTGCTACCTATCTTAAGGGCAAGTAATAGTATAACTATATACATATGAATACAAAGACATAGAAAACTAACATTATATACAGATAAGCATCACTAAAGTGTTTGTTCATGCACTGTTGCTGTCACTAAGGTGTCACGGAATCACTAGCGCCAGCGGGGTGGGCTTTGACAGTCTCCACCGATTGGGCGCCATATTTCCACTTTGTGTGTTCATCTTCTGGATGTGAGGGACGGCGGCCGTGAAAATGTCCCACATCCTGGAGACGCGGCCCACAAAGGTGCGTTGGAGCTGGCTGCCACGGGAACGTGGCACCTCCAATGCGTCACCACTGGTAAGCACCGTTCTTGTGCTTCGCGTTGCGACTTTCGGAGGCTGTCGTAACCCAGCCAAGTGTGGCACTCCCTGCACCTGTGCCTTGTGGAATACCACAAGCGCCGCTACGTCCCTCTGGTGTTCCAGTGAGTCGAGGGGACTCGCCAGCTCGGGTTGGGCTAGGGGGTCTGCAGCATCCACCAATTGCAGGGCTCGAAGCTGGATGATGTCCAGCCTCCTAATGTGCGAGGCTGCACACGACATCCAGGAGAGGGCGGCGTACTCTAAGTAAGGCCGTATCTGGGCCTTGTAGAGCAAGAGCTTCTCTCCCCTGTCGAGGAGGCTTGCAACCCTTCGCAGGGCAGAGACCCTGTGAGAGGCCTTTTTTGCAATGTGTTTGATGTGGCCGTTAAACCTTAGCTCTCGGTCCACCTCTACTCCCAGAACCTTGATGGCTTCCTGGAGTGGGAGAGTGTTACCCTTTTCTTTTATTGTTCTTTAAAGGTAACTGGGGTCAACCCATTTAACATACATGCCAATGACCTGTAGGGGTTATTGCCTGTGATGCCCTCCTGATAGGCAGGTAACTTGTTTTGTTGCCCAGAGGTCACATCAATAAGGTGGTATTGGCTAGTCGTGGTTGAGCTGTTTTTAAGTAATGTATAAGTATTGTAAAGTGCCTAGGAATCGAGTAAGACAATATACTATTATGTATACTATATATAATATATATATTATATATATATATATATATATATATATATATATATATATATATATATATATTATATATATATATATATATATATATATAATATATATATATATATATATATATATATATATATATATATATATATATATATATATATATATATATATATATATATATATATAATTATAATATAATATATATATATATATATATTGGTACGCGTAGGTCCATGAAAGTGATATAGTATTTCGATTTGCATGTGTTTCTTATGTAAAACTGAATTTTAAGGGTGGTTTGTCCGCTTAAACTTTTTGGTTTGAGCACTTCTTGCAATGCAAAAATGGACTTTTATATTTATATGCAAAACATAACTTAGCATACACCATCTTTAAACTCACAGAAAAGCCACTTAAGTTAGAGATTCGATAAATTTCACTGAAGACAAAGTTGTAGAGCGCTAAAAATTCTATCGGAAGTATACTCTCGATATTGCCGTAAGACCTACATTAAGTCCGCCAGACGCCGGAAAGCTAACTTTTCATACAAAATCGCCTCGTTTTTCGGGTAAAAACCTTTTTCCTGGCAACTGGATTTTCAACGTTATTATTTACCCAACGTAGGTGGTTTCAGGGCTGGATACTGTTTAAGGTCTATGGTCCTATCACCAAACTCCAAAAGTCACAAAAAAACAGCGTAAGTCGGTCAAACACTTACGGTCGAAGGCCAGCTCCGCATCCAAGCATCCGGTTCGACGTTTCGCCCACTGCGGCTGCTGCCTTGGCTTCTGGATTCCTCCAGGACCTTATCGCTGACGGCCACCTCTCTCCAGACATGTCGTACCTGGTCTGCAATCCTAACAAGCTGAGGAGGGCCAGGCAGGATGCCATGGCATCGGCCAGGAACCTTGACCAGGGGAAGCACCAGGGTACCAAAATAGTTGGATTGGGTTACGATGGGAGGAAGGACAAGACCAGGGCGATGGTGCCCGACAGCTATGGGAAACTGTACCCAAGGTTGATCAGGGAGGAGCATGTGTCAGTGACAGAGGAGCCATCTGGAAGGTACCTTTGGCACTTTGTACCAGAGGACCCGGTGCCACCTGAAAAGCCTGCGTTCAAGGTGGCTCAGGCTCTCTATGATCTGCTGGTGACATACGACTCCACCGATTCACTGATCGTACTGCAAGGTGACTCAACTAGGGCCAACACGGGGTGGAAGGGTGGTACTCACGCCCATTTGGAGAAGATGCTGGGACGCAAGCTCTTCTGGAGTATATGCGTGTTGCACACAAACGAGTTGCCCCTGCGCCACCTTATCACCAGCATCGACGGGCCTACCTCATCTGACACTGGCTTCACGGGTCCAGTGTGCAGTCTGCTGTCTAGCGTGAATGAGATGCAGTACAACACAGAGTTCAGAGGAGTGCCAGGCGGTGAAGATCTCGCAGAGATACCGGAGTATATCCTGGTCAACATGTCCACTGACCAGCAGGTCTCCTACCAGCTGGTCCAGGCTGTGAAGCGGGGCGTTAAATATGAATGGTTATTTAACAAAAAACTTTATGTCCAAACTGATGGTGTTTCCATGGGGTCATGTCTAGGTCCTTCATTTTCTAATGCCTTTTTATTCACCATGAACAAATTTGGCTGTCTGACTGTCTTAAGCTTTTTAATCCTTTTTATTATAAACGCTATGTAGACGACACTTTTTTACTCTTTAAAAATACCAAACATATTCCCTTATTTTTGAACTACCTTAACTCTAAGCACCCAAATATTTAGTTCACATATGAAGTTGAAAACCAATTATCACTACCATTTGTGGATATCCTAATTACCCATAAAAATAATTATCTTACCACCTCAGTCTATAGAAAACCTACTTTCACAGGTTTAGGAACTTAATATGTTTCATATATCCCTAACCTTTTTAAAATCAATACTAGTAAGACCTTACTACATAGATGCTATAGTTTCTCTTCCAATTGGTTTGCCTTCGATAATGAAATAAAATTCCTTACTATTTTTTTTCAAAATAATGGCTACCCCCTCAAATTGATTGAAACAACTATCTCTAAATTCCTAAATGAAAAGTTCAACCCCAAGTCGAACCAACCCGAACCTACATTAGACACACATTATATTAAACTTCCATTTTATGGCCATCTCAGTTATATCATCCGTAAAAAACTCAATGATTTACTTAAGTTACACCTTCCTAACTCAAAATTTTAATTTATTTTTACTAATCCATTTACCTTAAGAACACATTTAAAATATAAAGACCCTATACCTAAAGCTCTTATCTCGAATATAATTTACGAATTCAAATGTTCTAGCTGTAACGGCGAGACGTAATACATCGGCGAGACGGCAAGGAATTTAACCCTTAGGTTCTCTGAACATAAAGGTGTCTCTGCACGTACTGGTCGACCCATCTCTTCACCTTTGCAATCTGCAATCCGCTCACACTCACATGATCTAGATCACCCTTTTTCTATGAATGACTTTAGTATCCTATCAAAGGCAAACTTCTCTTGTGACACTAAATTATTAGAATCTATACACATCAAGCACTTGTCCCCTGATCTTAATAACCAAGTCACTTCATACCAATTACATATACTCAAATGATTATCACACTGTTTCGATTGTCCGACTCTCGTTTCGATCGCCACATACGAGCCGAAATGCTACCTGTAAACTATTGTTCATTCAGTCCTCTGCCAACCTAGACAACATACACACCAAGGTTTGCTAAGTATAAATTGTGTTTAAATTT
>JACEEZ010018135.1:0-15000 GCA_016584305.1 Chionoecetes opilio
ATTGTTATCTCTTTGTGTTGATTTTAACAGTCTATTTTTTTTTTTTACACTTATGTGTACAAAATGAAAAAGTATGAAAAAAATCTTTCTGTAATCAGGAAGATATTTTAACTCATAGAGGTGAACTTTTATTTGTACTTATAGCAACCCTATATTTTATAAGATGTTACTCGATAGAGGTTGGGGAGTGAACAAAAACCTCCAGGGTGAGCGGCAAGACCCCCGCTCCCAACCTATCCCACGTGTATGAGCCGGGTTCAAGGGATCTAATGGGGGCAGCCAATAAACCGCTCAACTAAGGTGCTAATTATAAGGGGCAATGTTTAAATATTAGGGGGAATGTTCAATTATTCTATCCCATTTTATCTTTACTTAAATTCCCTTAAAAAATACCCTTACCATTTAAATTATATAAACATCCTATACCCCTATACGAGCGGACATAGCCCCCTCACAGGGGGGGGGGGGGGGGAAAAACCACCACGCTCCCAATTATGGGGGTGTTTGTGAAAAATTTCCACACACGATATCCTGACCCATATCAAGTATACGGGGTGGGGGCTTCCACGATGCCACCTTTAACTCTTGGAAACTCCCCCAGAGGTTTCATCAGATCGATTCCATCCTGCATACCATTTGGGGAAAAAGGGTACCGTTTTTTTGGGGAACGCACTTTCTGCTGCTTTTTTGAAAGATTGTCGTACCCCTGGTGGCCAGCACCCTTTTTGAGAGGGTTTTCTGGCCTGTTGCGCTTATGGAGAGCATCAAAAACGGGGTCTATGTCTTAACTTTGTCATGTGTCATATTCAGCATTTTTCAGTATCTTGACTTGGCTTTGGGCCAAGGACAAAAAGGGAACATCATGGTAACGTTTGCTGACATTAGCAAAATGGGGGGTTCACTTCTCTCTGCTTACGGAAGATTATCTTTTCCCCATAGTCCCCCGTTCAGCTTATTTTTGGGAAATGCAAATGTCATGATCACCATAAATTCCTTTCGGAAGCAAAAGACACATTCTTTTCATGAAAATCCATGCTGTAGATTGGGGGCCATTTTGGGAAACCATCATCTAGTAATCTACAAGCTTTTCTGGGGTTTTGTCTCTGTCTGCGATCGCGGTTGTTTCATCATCTTTACGGCTGGCCTATCTTTGGGCCTGGTTTTTGCTGAAGAATGGTATGGGCTTAAAAGCTTTCAGGTCATTCTCCCCCGATTACATTTGAGTGAAGCATCATATATGGCGTGGGTATAAATTGCCATTTCTACTTCTCAGACGCACCTGGGTTTTGTTCACGTTTGCGACTTTGCAAAAATACACTTGTTTCCATAAACTTTTGAGACTGCTACTCTGTCAAGGGAACGTGAATTTGTGCTCAACGGCGAGTTCCTTGTCAGTGATGGTTGTTTGTTGGTGTCTTTTTTTTGTCCCACCGGATATTTTGGAACTTGTGAAAGAAGCGTAACAGGAGGTATGCCATTTTGGGCTGCTTGCAACTGCAATCTGCGTCTGTAGGGTTTTGTAGTCTTGTCACGGTCGTTTTTTTCAAATGAGATCTCTCATTGAAACTAAAAACCCCTTTCGTTACCCCTGACGGGCCCTCGGATAATGATCGGGGGAATTACAGAACTTTGCAGAGAGCCCCATTTTATTTTCATTTTTTCCTCCGTTTTTTTTGAAAGAACTGTTAGGTTAAATTTCCCGTTGTAGGAGAACCCAGTTATAGAAAAGCATCACAGAGGGGTTTTACTACACAGTGAAGAGGTTGCAGGGGGTTCAATCGATCACTCAGGGGATATTTACGCCCCATCCCCCGGCGATCCCCAAAAGAAACACAAAAAAATTTGGGGAAAATTTTTGTTTTTTTGTGGGGAAAATATAGATATAGAATTGAATTTCCCCAAGAAAAGTGACGAAAATTAAAATTTTTCCATCAGAATGTATGTCTAGTGTCATATTGTATAATATCCAAAAGAAGCACATACACATTAGGCAGAATAAGGTGGCTATAGATCATGGGAGAAAAGCGCGGTGAAAAATATATTAAATATTTGCCTTTAGTTGTGGACGAGATCAAAAATAAATCACATAAAAATTATGAACAATTATGAACATAAATAGTTTGGCGGGCAGGCTATCGAGTTTGGCCTCTCACAAAAAACAATTGATCATTTTGACATTTGGTGTGTATTAAAGGATAACCACTCAGCATGTTTGCATGGAAATGACATGTATGCAAGTGCATGTACTGTTGGGGTTATATGCAAAGATTCTGCTTCCAAAAAAACACAAATGTTTTACCCAAAGTTTACCGAAAATCCAGTACGTTTTGAGTTGGGCCCGATATACTATGAAAAAACATTCACATTTTTTTTTGAATCTCATTTTGGTTTTTTTTGAAAAAAAAACTTAAAAAATGTTACTTTTTCTTGTATATTAAAATACAACAGAAAGTAATTTAGGCTATTTGAAAACAAAATTTTACCATGGTGGGAAAAATATATTGGGGGCAAAACCGAGAAGTCGATTTTAAAATTCGTTTTTTGGGGCCTAAGGGTACCCCCCAAAAATCGCCCTAACTCGTAGTGCACACCCCTACAAAATGACAAACCGCAAATTTTTGCCCTGAAGTCCCATCTTTCGCTATAAGGTTTTAGGGATTAGGATGACGCGTGAATGGGACCCAAATAACCAATTTTTTTTTTTATGGAGCTACACTAATATGCCTTCGGCCCACGTGTACTGCAGCTGGAGGCCCGGCCAGGGACTGTGAGACTGCCTCCGCCCTGCTGCGGAACAGCACAGCTGTGCAAGGCAAACATCGCTCAGGGTAACAGGTTGGGCCCAAAGTGATGGTGAATACACGTTGGGGTCGAAACCTGCGCAAAGGGCGCGTCTTTGAAGGCCCCGAGGGGCTTCATTAACGACCGGAAGTGCGCCAAATTATGGTGGGGAAGCGTGATGACAAGATCAGACCCGTTAAACCCAAACCCGGGGCAAGGGGGCTCTCTGCCAAGGAGCAGAGGGAGAGTAGCGGCGAGCCCTTTAACGGACAGCAACGAGGGCCCAGGCAAGCACAGAAGCGAATGAAGCACAGCAGCAGCAGAAACAGCAGGAGGGGACCCACAGAGAACCCTCCTGCAGGGAAACAGCGGAACCGAGTGGGGCACAGGGGAACCCCTGGGGAAAGTCCGTCACCGTGGAAAAAGGGAGCAGGTAACGGCAGGAGCGCTGCTTCGAGGACGACTCGAAGGGGTCCGACGAGGGAAAAGGAGCAAAGCCACAGCGCGGTGACGACCCCCTGCTTCCCAGTCCCCCCGAGCAGAGTGCAGCCGCAGGATTCGCGCCCGCATAGAAAGACTGTTTGACGTGCGGGTGGGGCCCCCCCCGGAAAGGCTCAGCCGAGTGGCGGGGCACCGTGACGGGGGGGGGACCTGACACTGGCCCACGCTGTGGGCCCAGCTAATGAAGCTGCTGTGTCCTGTCCAAAAGCCGGCGGCTGTAGCGCCCGACAGCTGTAAGACTACCAAGGCTAAGGGCACCAAGGCCAAGGACACCTAGGCCTAGGACATCAAGGCTTAACGCACCAAGGCTAAGGATACCAAGGCTAAAGGCACAAAGGCTAAAGGCACCACGACCAAGGCCAACAAGGCCAAGGGCCACAAAAGCCACACAACCACAAAACACGACAAAGAGTGAGGAGGCAGAAGGAAGGCTGAACAACAACACTGAACACAGGGACTGCGTACCATTACTCTGTCTGGGGATAAGACAAAACCATACGGGAACAACGCAATGGCAAGGGATGACCAAAGCAAGGCACATTAAGGATGAAATAGCTGCACATTCCCACTCATTAGGGATCATGGAGAAATTCCTCAGCGGTGACCCTTTATACAACGCATGGCAAAAAGGGTTACCTCATTCTTTCCTCTGTGCTGCCCAAAATACTACAGTATATCTCCTCGCATCTAGTGTTCCAAACATTGCATTGCCCTCGCCAGGTCCCTCGTCAGCCAGTGCTTGTCCTAAACCCTCAGTCATGGACAATCATTTACAGCTCATAATGTCTCTTCTACCTTCACTTAATCTAAAATAGTCTATGTATAATTATATCCCGTATGATTTTTTTTCTCATGCCAAGTGTTCTTCCTACTTCCCTTCTTCTACCACCGTCATTTTTTTATCATCATCATCATCTTCATCTCTTTCTCCTTCATCGTCTTTTCTATCCTCCTCCTCCTCGTCCTCCCTCCTTCCACTGTATGCGCGTTGTGAGGCCACGAAGACACCCACTCACAACTTTTCGATACCTGTACACTATGCAAATGAGGCCGGCGGAGGGGGGGGGGGAGAAAACGGGCTTCACTGTGCACAACAGGTTACTTTGATATGTGTGTATGCGTTATTAAAGTAATGGGCGTAATATTTGATTTTTTGCTACTTTTTTTTTAACCCTACTATTTCTTCTATATTAATAAAAGCGAAAGTGTGTCTGTCTGTGTGTGTGTGTGTGTGTGTGTGTGTGTGTGTGTGTGTGTGGTATAGGTTCCGCCCCCCGTGGTGCAAGCCCATCATATGGTACATTTTTGGAACCGGGTTGACCAGGTGAAGGTTTTAAGCCCACTTATTAGATGATCCGATCACTTTTTTTTTCTTATTTTCAGCAGCCTATTAGCGAGAATTGTGAAAAAAAGTGGGTTGCGAGAATTGAGGAAACCTTGATGTAGGGTGATGGGTAATGGGTGAGTGAATGGGTGGGGTGATGGGTAATGGGTGTGGGGTGATGGGTGAGTGAATGGGTGGGGGGTGATGGGTGATGGGTGAGGAATAGTTGGGGAGTGATAGGTAATGGGTGAGTGAATGGGTGTGTGGTGATGGTAATGGGTGAGTGAATGGGTGGGGGTGATGGGTAATGGGCGAGTGAATGGGTGGGGGGTGATGGGTGATGGGTGAGAGAATAGATGGGGAGTGATGGGTAATGGGTGAGTGAATGGGTGTGTGGTGATGGGTAATGGGTGAGTGAATGGGTGTGTGGTGATGGGTAATGGGTGAGTGAATGGGTGGGGGGTGATGGGTGATGGGTGAGGGAATAGATGGGGAGTGATGGGTAATGGGTGAGTGAATGGGTGGGGGAGGATGGGTAATGGGTGAGTGAATGGGTGGGGGGTGATGGGTAATGGGTGAGTGAATGGGTGGGGGTGATGGGTAATGGGTGAGTGAATGGGTTTCATAATTTCAGGAAAGCTAGAAGGGGCTATCTGGAGAGTCTATGTTTCGTGGGCCGAGGGCCCACCAATAGCCCTCCGCAGGAGCTAGCCAAAGAGTCCGCCCGGAAGGCGGCTTTGCGGCTAGTTATTCTATAATTCTATTCTACTATTTTTGGGGAGGCAGTAGCGGAGTGGTTAGCGTCTCCGACTGGCGTTCTCGGTGAGCCGAGTTCGATCCCCGAAGAAACCCAAAACCTTTCTGCACCGTCGAGTGCCTAAGAACACCCACATGCCATGCCCATCATCTCTACCTTCGATTTTGAGGCATTGGAGGACACAGGGGGCGGCATGAGCCTCTAATCACAGGCGTCACTATAAGAATCCTGCCTGCGCCACCAACGGGCGAGGACCAACCATCAGAACCCCTCAAGTGAACCTCCAGAGCCTACCATCCGAGCCCTGGGTCACCACTGCCTACAGGCTATAGGCACAAATGTAAAAAAAAAAAAAAAAAAAAAAAAAAAAAAAAATTATATATAATTCTGAAGTTCACTGGGAATATATAACTTTACGTTTATTATAATTTTTTTTTGTCTCTCCAACATAATGTATCATTAAACAAATCTTAGTTTACACCAGCAGAAACACCACAGGAAAACAAATTCTGGTTAAGAAAAAAAATAACTCATTGAGATGACGAGTTGGCAGTGACGAAGGCGAAAGCGGCGGCGATACATTCATACATACATACACACGACCAAAAAAATGAGAAATACTAGTAGTGGTAGTAGTAGTCAAAGCTACATATAGTAGAGGAATAAACGTACAATAGTAGTAGTGGTGGTGATCACAGTAGCGGTAGTAGTAGTAGTAGTAGTAGAAGTAGTAGTAATAGTAATAATAGTAGTAGTAGTAGTAGAATACAAGTAGAATAATGGTATAATAATAATAGTGGTGATCATCACATAAGTAGTAGTAGTAGTAGTAGTAGTAGTAATAAAGCAGCAACAGCAATTATAACAGTACCTCACTACAAACGAACAATATCATCATCATCATCAATATCATCAGGTACCTTAGACCAGAAGTAGAAGCAAGACGCAACCCAGCACAAAACATCCCTACACTAGTTCAGCCCCTCGTCAGTGTGTCGCTCGGGAGTGGCACAGGCGGCGTCCCCCTCGTCTGTCGCGGGGAATACCCTCGAGTGGATCTGGTGACGGCGGTGAAAGAGAGGAGGAGATGGAGGAGGAGGGACGAGGAAGAATGAAATAGTTTGTAGGAAATGATTGCTATATATATCTATGCCTTTATATGTTTTGTTATTTATATTCTACCTATATTTGTTTTTTTGTTCTTTGTCTCGAGCGTGAATGTATGGTACGTTGTAGAAGAAGACGTTACCTGACTATTTTTCATATAGCCAATGCCCCCCTTCTGTTCCCTATATTAAAACTTGCAATGGAAAACGGACACGAAGAAAAATATTTTGGAGTTTAAGAAGAGTGTTTTAAAGAATTTTATTTTCTTTCTTTTATATTTGCTAGAGTGTTGAGGATAGTGTGAGGCGAGGCTTCTTTTGTCCTCCTCTCCTCCTCCACGTGTCCTCTCCCCGCTCCTCCTTCCTCCTCCCTCCTCCTCCCTCCTCCTCCCTCCTCCCTCCTCCCTCTTCCTCCTCCTCCTCCTCCTCCTCCTCCTTCTCCTCCTCCTCCTCCTCCTCCTCCTCCTCTTCCTCTTCCTCTTCCTCTTCCTCTTCCTCTTCCTCTTCCTCCTCCTCCTCCTCCTCCTCCTCCTCCTCCTCCCCTTCCTCCTCCTCCTCCTCCTCCTCCTCCTCCTCCTCCTCCTCCTCCTCCTCCTCCTCCTCCTCCTCCTCCTCCTCCTCCTCCTCCTCCTCCTCCTCCTCCTCCTCCTCCTCCTAACTAATAACCGATTTTCTGTGATGTCTACATTGCAATTTATGCTGCATCTGATTAACCTGTGATCACTCTTTGCCAAATGTTCACCTATATAGCAGTAATCAATCAGATCAATGTCGGTAGTGAAAACTAAATCTAGGATACTATTATCCCTTGTAGGCTCACGGACCACCTGATTTAAATATACTTCGTTTACCATATCAAGCAATCGCATACCTTCTCTATCAGCAGAATTATTATTCCAGTTTATACGAGGTAGGTTAAAATCTCCACATATAATTGTATCGTTATTATTGTTGACAACTGACTTTATCTCGTCATAGAGGAGGCAATCGACTTCCGCATTTGATTTGGGAGGACGATATTTTGTCCCAATAGTTAGGAATTTACCGTTTAGCTTAATATTTGCGTAGCCTGAGTCATAATGATCTTTATTTACTTTATCGATTTCGATTGCTTGCAAATAATCTTTGATGTAAAGAATGACACCTCCACCTACTTTATGCGTACGACAATTTAGGACTGTCTTATAGCCTGGAATGGCTATTTCAGCTAATAAGTGTTTATTTTTTGTGTTGAACCAGCTCTCAGTGATACTAACGATATCTGGCGTTTCGGCAACAACGTATGCTAATAATGCGTTACGCTTTAAAATAATGCTTCTGGCATTTGTGTAGAGTAATTTAAGTTCCTTAGTAGTTTTGGTAACCTTGCGTGAGGGTTTACAGGCAGGGTTTCTAAGGTCCACTGTAACAGGGCGCTTGATTAAGTACTTTGATTAGTATTTGCGGAAACGGAACGTGACCCAGCGTTGCTGTGGGGTAAGAAAGGGGTTAAGGTGATGCTGCTACCGCCGTCCGCTCGTCGTTTTTTGATATGTAAGAAGAAACTTTATCATTTAGCAGACGTCCTAATCTTGCATGGCCAACGGGGCTGAGGTGGAGTCCGTCATCTCCAAACAGGATGGAATCCTCAACCAGGATGGGGTCCTCGTAGAAATTATCCCAGAAGTTTGCGAAGTCTACATTCTCCTGTGCACAAAGGGACCTTAGCCGGTTATTTGCGCTGATTGCTTTATCGTAAAAGCGTCGGCACACACCTAGTCTAGGGAGAATTCCTGAAATATTGATATGATTAGTTTTAGTCAAGAATTTCCGGATCAACTTCTTGTACTTGTCCAGTATTTCTTCAGATCCGCTACTGTACACGTCGTTGGTTCCTGCATGAATGACAGAGAGAGTGTTATCATTAGTGTTCTTGGTGACGTCATCGCAGGCTGCAGTGATGTCGTCGAGTCTGGCTCCTGGAAAACATAAGCGCTTCCTTTTGTCACTATTAACCCTACCACAAAACTCCACCAGCTGTCCTCGGAGAATTGAGTCCCCGATCAATCTGCTTTCGTGAACGTCTTCCTTTATTTCCCAAAGAACCTGAAATTTGTTGAAGGTTGTGATCGTTAGTTCCCAATTATAATAAAGCGGATATCACGAAGATCAGCAGGGTACTAAGAGAAGTTGATTGGATTGACCTACTAAACGGTAATAACGCGGAAAACATGTGTAATTTATGCACAAATAAACTCCAATCGGTGGTTGAAAAACATGTCCCCATGGTAGGAAAACGTCTGAATAACATAAACAGACCCAGTTGGATGACTAATGAGATTCAACAAATCATTGGCAGAAAGCGCCGAGCGTACAAAGTTTACAAGCGATCAAATGCGGACTGCGAATCTAGAGAATACAATGACGTAAAACGACGTTGCAAGGGATTAATTAAGACTAAAAAGCGTGGGTATGAAGAAAAAAATTGCAAAGGATTCCAAATCAAACCCAAAAAAGTTCTTTCATTGCGTTCGAAGTAAGAAAAACGTCAAAACAAGTATTGGGCCACTGAAAGAAAAAAATTACATCTTGGTAAATGATAATAAGAGCATGGCAGTCGTACTCAATGCTTACTTTAATGCGGTATTTATTAAAGAAGACGAAGCTCCATTACCAGAACCAGTAAACATGTATGCGGGACTCGTAAGTGATAGATTGGAAATAGGAGAGATAACAGCAGACGAAGTATCAAAGTATTTGCAGAAACTTGACCCAGCAAAATCCGTGGGGGTGGACGAAATTTCGCCGCGATTACTTCGCAAATGTCACAGTCAACTTTCGCTTCCACTAGAGATTATCCTCAATAAATCGCTAATGGACAAAAAATTTCCTAGTATGTGGAAATTAGCTAATGTTACACCGATATTCAAGAAAGGATGTAAGAGCCTCGCAAGTAATTATCGCCCAATTAATCTAATGTCTGTGATTGTTATCTATTTGAGAAAATATTGCGGGATAAAATAGTGTTTATTCTCGATGAAAATAACTCAATATTAAACTCGCAGTATGGATTTCGAAATAAGAGATCCTGCTTAAGAAACCTATTAGATTTTTGTAATGTCATTTATCCAAACTGGGACGCTAAAATTCCTTCGGATGTAATATACCTTGATTTTCAGAAAGCCTTCGATACAGTTCCCCATAAGCGACTTTTGACCAAGCTAAGGGCACATGGCTTGGGAGAGCAACTATGTTCATGGATTGGCGATTGGCTTTTAAATTGTAAACAACGGGTAGTAATAAATGGCGAAACATCTGATTGGTTAGATGTTACTTGTGGGGTGCCTCAGGGCTCGATCTTGGGTCCCACTCTTTTTCTGGTATATATCAACGATCTGGACTGCGGACTTGTATCTAAAATATCGAGATTTGCAGATGACACCAAATTAGGCGGTAAAGCATATACTAGAGAAAACTCCGAACTCATACAAAGTGACCTCGACAAACTATCAGACTGGAGTGATATATGGCTATTAAAATTCTATTCCGATAAATGTAAAGTAATGCATATAGGCAACGATAACCTCAAATATAACTATCAAATGAAAAATAAATCGTTAACTGAAGTACAGCAGGAAAAGGATTTAGGTGTCATCATCAGTAATGATCTTAAAACCTGTCCGCATTGCCTAGCTGCCAGTAAAAAGGCGAATATGATGTTGGGCTTTATTAAACGCAATTTTGAACACAAAACTCCGAAAGTAATGACACAATTATACACGTCCTTGGTTAGGCCACACATGGAATATGCCGTTCAATTCTGGTCGCCCTGTTTCGTAAAAGACCAAGCAAAATTGGAATCAGTGCAAAGAAGAGCAACCAAACAAATTCCATCTCTGCGAAATTCATCGTATGAAGAGAGACTGCGGAAACTTAATATGTTTTCCTTGAAGGATCGTAGAATCCGTGGGGACTTGATAGAAACCTTTAAGATCCTAAAAGGATTTGATGTTATTAATCAAGAGAACCTAATCGAGCTTTAAACTCAATTGACAACAAGAAATAATGGTTGAAAACTAAACGGTAAACGTTGCATCACTGATCTCCGTAAAAATTATTTCAATGTGAGAGTCGTTGATCGATGGAACAAGCTACCAGCAAATGTTGTCGAAGCCAGCACAATAACTACATTTAAAAACAGGCTTGACGCGCACTGTAAAGTAGATGGGTATTGATAGTGCCCTGCGAATTCATATTTAGTCCCCCGGATCGATTAGTTGTAGTGGTAGTGGTAGTTGTAGTTAGTATATTTCATACCCTATTTTTCTGCACTACAAAACTTCCGTTTTCCTATCTTCTTTTAAGGACATGGTATCATTTTCCAACTGTTTTCTTAAAAGTAGTTGATAGTTAGTAGTATGTAGTTCAGCAGATACCCTCGTCATGGACCAATAGGTCTCCTGGTGTCTGTTATTCCTATGTAATCCTATGTAATCCTCCTCCTCCTCCTCCTCCTCCTCCTCCTCCTCCTCCTCTTTATGTTCCTATCCTCTTTAGGGACATGGTATCATTTTCCAACTGTTTTCTTACAAGTAGTTGATAGTTAGTAGTATGTAGTGCAGCAGATACCCTCGTTATGGACCAATAGGTCTCCTGGTGTCTGTTATTCCTATATAATCCTATGTAATCCTCCTCCTCCTCCTCCTCCTCCTCCTCCTCCTCCTCCTGTGTGGGGATGACGGACTCCACCTCAGCCCCGTTGGCCATGCACGATTAGGACGTCTGCTAAATGATAATGATAAGTTTTTTCTTACAGATCAAAAAACGACGAGCGGACGGCAGTAGCAGCATCACCTTAACCCCTTTCTTACCCCACAGCAACGCTGGGTCACGTTCCGTTTCCGCAAATACTAATCAAAGTAACTTAATCAAGAGCCCTGGTACAGTGGACCACAGACACCCTGCCGGTAAACAATCACGCATGATTACCAAAACTACTAAGGAACTTAAATTACTATATACAAATGCCAGAAGCATTATATTAAAGCGTAACGAACTAATAGCATACGTTGTTGCCGAAACGCCAGATATCGTTAGTATCACGGAGAGTTGGCTCAACACAAAAGATAAACATTTATTAGCTGAAATTGCCATTCCAGGCTATAAGACATTCCTAAATTGTCGTACGCATAAAGCAGGTGGAGGTGTCATCCTTTACTTTAAAGATAATTTGCAAGCAATCGAAATCGATAAAGTAAATAAAGATCACTGACTCAGTCTACGCAAAGATTAAGCTAAACGGTAAATTGCTAACTATTGGGACAATATATCGTCCTCCCAAATCTAATGCGGAAGTCGATGGCCTCCTCTATGACGAGATAAAGTCAGTTGTCAACAATGATAACGACACAATTAATATGTGGAGATTTTAACCTACCTCGAATAAACTGGAATATAATTTTGCTGATAGAGAAGGTACGCGATTGCTTGATATGGTAAACAAAGTATATTTAAATCAGGTGGTCCGTGAGCCTACAAGGGATAATAGTATCCTAGATTTAGTTTTCACTACCGACACAGATCTGATTGATTACTGCGATATAGGTGAACATTTGGCAAACAGTGATCACAGGTTAATCAGATGCGGCATAAATTGCAATGTAGACATCACAGAAAATCGGTTATTAGTTCCCAATTTTAATAAAGCAGATTTCACGAAGATCAGCAGGGTACTAAGCGAAGTTGATTGGGTTGACCTACTAAACGGTAATAACTCCGAAAACATGTGTAATTTATTCACAAATAAACTCCAATCGGTGGTTAAAAAACTTGTTCCCATGATAAGGAAACGTCTAAATAACATAAACAAACCCAGTTGGATGACTAATGACATTTAACAAATCTTTGGCAGTAAGCGACGAGCGTATAGAGTTTACAAGCGATCAAATGCGGACTGCGATTCTAGAGAATACAATGAGGTAAAACGTCATTGCAAAGGATTAATAAAGACTAAAAAGCGCGAGAATGAAGAAAAAATTGCAAAGGAATCCAAATCAAACCCGAAAAGGTTCTTTCAATACGTTCGAAGTAAGAAAAACGTCAAAACAAGTATTGGGCCATTGAAAGATAAGAATAACATCTTGGTAAATGATAATAAGACCATGACATTCGTACTCAATGAATACTTTAATGCGGTATTTATTAAAGAAGACGAAGCTCCATTACCAGAACCAGTAACCATGTATGCGGGACTCGAAAGTGATAGATTGGAAATAGGAGAGATAACAGTAGACAAAGTATCAAAGTATTTGCAGAAACTCGACCCAGCAAAATCCGTGGGGGTGGACGAAATTTCGCCGCGATTACTTCGCGAAAGTTCACAGTCAACTTTCGCTCCAATTAAAGATTATTCTCAATAAATCGCTAATGGACAAAAATGTTCCTAGTATGATAAAATTAGCTAATGTGACACCGATATTCAAGAAAGGAAGTAAGAGCCTCGCAAGTAATTATCGCCCAATTAGTCTAACGTCTGTGTTGATAAACTATTTGAGAAAATATTGCGGGATAAAATAGTGTCTTTTCTCGATGAAAATAACTCAATACTAAACTCCCAGCATGGATTTCGAAATAAAAGATCCTGCTTAACAAACCTACTCGATTTTTGTAATGTCATTTATTCAAACTGGGACGCTGAAATTCCCTCGGATGTAATATACCTTGATTTTCAGAAAGCCTTCGATACAGTTCCCCATAAGCGACTGTTGACCAAGCTAAGGGCACATGGCTTAGGAGAGCAATTATGTTCATGGATTGGCGATTGGCTTTCAAATCGTAAACAACGGGTAGTAATAAATGGCGAGGCATCTGATTAGTTAGATGTTACTAGAGGGGGGAGCCTCAGGGCTCGGTCGTGGGTCCTACTCTTTTTCTGATATATATCAACGATCTGGACTGCGGACTTGTATCTTAAATATCGAAATTTGCAGATGACACCAAATTATGCGGTAAAGCATATACTAGAGAAAACTGCGAACTCATACAAAGTGATCTCGACAAACTATCAGATTGGAATGATAAATGGCTATTAAAACTCAATTCCGATAAATGTAAAGTAATGCATATAAGCAACGATAACCTCAAATATAACTATCAAATGCTAAATAAATCGTTAACTGAAGTACAGCAGGAAAAGGATTTAGGTGTCATCATCAGTAATGATCTGAAAACAAGTCCACATTGCCTAGCTGCCAGTAAAAAGGCAAATATGATGTTGGGCTTTATTAAACGCAAATTTGATCATAAAACTCCGAAAGTAATGACACAATTATACACATCCTTGGTTAGGCCGCACTTGGAATATGCCGTTCAATTCTGGTCGCCCTGTTTCGTAAAAGATCAAGCCAAATTGGAATCAGTGCAAAGAAGAGCAACCAAACAAATTCCATCTCTGCGAAACTCATCGTATGAAGGAGAGACTGCGGAAACTTAATATGTTTTCCTTAAAGGATCGAAGAATCCGTGGGGACTTGATAGAAACCTTTAAGATCCTAAAAGGATTTGATGTCATTAATCAAGAATATCTATTCGAGCTTTCAACTCAAGTGACAACAAGAAATAATGGTTTAAAACTAAACGGTCAACGTTGCATCACCGATCTCCATAAAAATTATTTCAATGTTAGAGTCGTTGATCGATGGAACAAGCTACCAGCAAATGTTGTCGGAACCAGCACAATAACTACATTTAAAAAAAGACTTGACGCACACTGTAAAGTAAATGGGTATTGATAGTGCGAATTCATATCTAGTCCCCGTATCGATTAGTTGTAGTGGTAGTGGTAGTTGTAGTTAGTATTTTTCATATCCTATCATTCTGCACTATGAAACTTCCATGTTCCTATCCTCTTTAGGGACATGGTATCATTTTCCAACTGTTATATTACAAGTAGTTGATAGTTAGTAGTATGTAGTGCAGCAGATACCCTCGTTATGGACCAGTAGGTCTCCTGGTGTCTGTTATTCCTATGTAATCCTATGTAATCCTCCTCCTCCTCCTCTGGGCAAGGAAGTGGCAGATAAAATGTAATACCGATATATGAAAGGTTTTGCATATAGGAAGTAATAACGATCAAATGAACTACTCAATGGACGGACATGAACTGGACGGACATGAACTTTCCAATGTTACCGAAGAAAAAGACTTGGGGGTTATTATAAGCAACGACCTCAAGCCCAGTAAACATTGTTCAGAAGCTGTTAAGAGGGTTAACAAATTAACTGGTATCATAGGAAGAACTTTCGAATATATGTCAGAAAAAGTCATTCCTAGACGTTTCAATGCGATCGTACGTCCTCATCCTGAATATTGCGTTCAATTCTGGTCACCCTACTATAGAAAAAAATATAATCAAACTGGAGAGAGTAGAATACTTACTAAAATGATTCCGCGCTTGCGAAACAAGCCATACGAAGAGCGATTGAAGGAACTTAACTTGTTCAGTTTGTCAAAACGTTGGTTGCGAGGAGACTTAATAGAATTGTTTAAAATGT
>JACEEZ010018135.1:22500-36808 GCA_016584305.1 Chionoecetes opilio
GTATTTCACAGTTTTTAATTTGATAATATTATAGAACAAACAATTACGAAGATAACAGTGTATCATTTATACTGATAAACCATAGTCAACTGTGTTCATGGAAAAACATTTTTTTACTTGCCGATCCGATTGATGATGTTTATTTTTATTAACGCTACTTTATGCATGTTTTAATTCCTTTATCAGAAACAAAATTACCAATTAAAAGCTAATGAAAATCCGCTTGTATTGCTATGTTTCATATAAACTTTGCACGCAAAATATTAAATGGCGAAGAGTTTAAGTGAATATTGAGTTTCTGCATATTTCTTCACTCCTTGTAATGACATTTCTTTAGTGTATTTTACTGTTTTTTATTTGATAATATTATAGAACAAACATTTACAAGATAACGGTATATCATTTATACTGATAAACCATAGGAAGGGAGATAGGAGTGATGTTTTTAAATGTCAGGAATCACAAAACTGCCTCTATTGGTCATGGGCGGGTTGGCGCGGGGCCCCGAGTAGCAAGTCCAGTATACAGTATCTTTAGACAGGGCTAGCGTATCTGTTTAAGACCTGATAGTGCTGATGTACACGGTCCTCAGCACAGGAACACTGACACCATTCCCACTCCAGGCTAAAGCTTTCATGGGTTGGAGTCGCGCCCTACACTGCGTTACCAGGTGGGCTAGCTCCGCATCTTTACTATCAGCTGAGTATCCTACATACATTCCGAGGTACTTATAGGATCTCACTCTTGCAACGTTTTTGTTGTTGACAGTTAGGTGTATGTCCCCAACTGTTCGACATTGGAACTTTGTCTTTTCCTCATTTAACATGAGACCCATTCTCTGAGTCACAATCGTGAACTTGTCTAGGGCAATTTGCATGTTACGTACATCTCTACTCTGAAGGAAGATGTCGTCAGCGTAAATCACAGCATTTACATTGTGAGATAGCTCTAGGAAGCCAACTTTATTCATCAGAATATTGAATAACATGGGGCTTAATACACCACCTTGAGGAGTACCAAGAGTAAATGCTTTCTGGTCAGACAACGATCCCTGAAACAGGACTCTCGCCTTCCTGCCATGGAGATAATCGCCTATCCAGTGGAGGAGACTGCCACCCACACAAATAGTAGCAAGTTCATACAGTATAACTTCACCCATGGCCTTGTCAAAGGCGCCTTTTAAGTCTATAAAGACGCGGCAGTAATCAGACTCATGGGATAAACACCTTATAACAGCATCAGCTGTTCCCTTCTCCTTAATGAAACCAAACAGGTTATCGCTGATATCGTCGCCTACTTTAAATGTTAATCTCTTCAAGAGGACTCTTTCCATCATTTTAGAAAAGCATGTTGTTAATGATATCGGTCTATAGCCTCCACTGACCTTAGGGACAGGGATTATGATCGCCTCCTTCCATGCTTTGGGCAGCCTTCCTTCCCTAAAACTCATGTTAAATAGTCATAACAGTAGTCCGTCGTGTATACTAGCCAGGCAGTTAAGTATTTCAAAGCTAATACCATCAGCTCCAGGAGCAGTAGATTTTCCGTGTGTTATGGCTCGCAACAATTCATCCTGTGTAATATCCGCATCTGTTTCATCTCCCACGTTTAAAGCAGTAAGGATAGAGGATCTCCTCTCAACCTCCCATTCTCCTACCGCATCGTTTTCAGTCTGAGGAAGACTGGCAGCACTAGCCTCATATGCCCACTTATTTATAAGCTCATTTGTTACCTTCTTTGGGTGTGGGTGTGCCACAAAGTGGACTCTCTTCCCCCTGACTTTGTTAACTGCCCTCCATATTTCAGAGACATTATTACAATTACCCACTTTGTTTGCAAATTGCTTCCAGTACTCGCCGCGTGTTTGCTACCTCATGATCCCGCATATCTTAGCTGTCTCTAGGAGTGTGTACCTGGTAGCAGCATCCTGTCCAGATTCTATCCATTTTTTATGCGCCACCCGTAACATTTGCGTGTGTCCCTGCAACACTTTGTCGTTTGAATACTGTTTAGCCCTTGACCTTGTGTACCTTTGTTTTGCTGCGTGCTGATTATCACAAGGAACTGTCTCAATAGCGAAAACCATGTCACGATAAAACATTTCAATGCAGGTTGGACGATAATTATCATACCAGAGTGAAATTTTTGAGATAAAGTGGTCAACCTTATCCTTTGGCCAAGACAGACGCTTTCTGTCACAGTGTACCTTTCTTTTCGTTAAAGGTAGTCTGATCCCGATAGCAAAGTGATCACTCAGCAGATCACTGATTACGTTACTAATGTCAGTCGCCCCCTGATAGTTAACTAAGCAAGCGTAATCGAGTCTCCCTCCCTGTATGTACGTTGCTTCTTGGGAGCCCAGTAATTGGGCTTGAGGGAAGTCACTCAAGAACTGAACCAAGTGTTTACCGTTAACATTAGTTTTCCCTCCTGATTCTAGTGACCTGTGCCTGGCATTGAGATCCCCAGCCACCAGCATCATGACACCCTGGAATATGGGATCAGGAAGAGCAGTCACACCAAAGCAATTACTGGACACATACAAATTGATCACATTCATAACACAATCCTGAAAATGATCTTCAACACAGACACTCTCAATACCAACCCTTTTGTCAGGAGCCTCTAGCAGCACGGACGGAATAGTGTTCTTTACATAAGTGGAGACACCCCTTACACCCACCGAGGCCTGGAGGTGATACCCTACATAACCATTTAGTTTAAGGGCTGTCCCACATTTATCCCCGGTCTCCTGCAGAAGTATTATGTCAGTGTTGTGTTGTGTGACATAGTAGTGTACATCAGCAGTTCTGCTGGAGGTGAGAGATCGAACATTCCAAGAGAGCACTGTGAGGCTATTTTCATCTATGTTCCAAATCAGTGTCCGGCTCACCTGTCGTTATGCTCTCCATCAGCGTGACAAACATATCCATTTGTTTCTCTAGCACCATCCAACCCTTCATAATCTTTTCTTTTCCGTCGTCACTATCCGTGCATTTTTCGAAAAAAACTTTGACATTATCAATACTAATGAGCCATGAGCATATGGCTGTGCGGGGATTTGCCCTTTCCTTTTAATTGTACCGTGCACTGTGATGCAGCCACGTTTTCCTCAGCTTGCACACTGGACACAGAGCATTCTTTGCTTAAAGCTCTGCTCTCTCCACCGCTTACACCACTTTCTTTACCCTCCACACTACGGTTCTCACCCCCTACAGAGCACTCATTACCAATCACGTTACTATTTTTACATATAACATTGGTAAATGCACCTGTAGCAGAACGGGCCTCGTTACTCACACTGCATTCAGTGCCCACCGCACTATGAACTTTACCCCTGACACTGGCTTCACCCAGCATACTACTATCTGCGCTTCGCACGCCACATTCACTTTCCACCTTTTCTGCATTGGTCTGCGTTTCCAACAAGTGCTTAACTGTATTTTCCAAGCTTGCAAGCCTTTTAGAAAAGGCCTGGAGCACTTCAGAAAGTGCACCGCCATCAACAGCATTCAGGGAGGGCATCTGCAGTGAGTGGTTTCCATCACGCTGGGATTGAGGTGAGGGGGAGGGGCGAGGCGGCGGCTGCAGGGCAGATGTGGGGGAGAGGTAAGGGGAAGGGGAATGGGGAATCACGTTACCCCCTACCGCTCCCGGTTTACGCACCCTCCATGCATTCAGGGCCGGCCAGACGCCGTCCTCACTCCTCCCATCTCCGGTGCCTCCCAGACTGTTGTTGGGAGGGGAGGGGGGGGCTGAACCGGCGTGGGGGGGGACCCTCCGGCGCCGCCGTCACCCCACTCCCGCCGCTGACGCTTGTTCGTCTAAAAATAGGTCGTCTGGGGCAGAGAGTTGAAGAGGCATTGTGTTCCCCTCCACAATTACAACAGTGTGGTTGTACTCGATACCCGTCCATGATCTTTTTACCACAAACAGTCGAAGGATGCTTCTTGCCACAACACCTGCATCGCACATCTTCCTGGCACTTCCATGTCTTGTGACCCCACCTACTACAGCGAAGGCAAAATTCAGGCTCGTCCACGTATGGCGCCAGGTTCCTGTAGCCAGCACCATTGATGAAGGCACTGTCTGGGACCGGGCCTTTCATGAGTGACAACCTGGCTCATTGGTTCCCCTCTGAACACACGTCTTTTGGCCCATACAAAGCGTGGGTCATCGAGGAGAAATTCCGGGTCAAGTACTTAAGGGTATCTGAAGATGATGACTTTGGTGAGCTTTTCCGAGTGCGCAGGAACGACAAGGATGACACCCTCGAAGCCAGTAGTGGTAAGGGTGTCTACTGCCTCTTGACTGCCCACTGTGACGTATGGGTTGCTCCTACCCTCCTTAAAGAGCGGCTTAAAACTCCTGAAGGCCCGGCTAAGCTTGACTGTCCACAAGAGTTTATCGTGGAAGGTGAGCCCTGAGTCTCGTTGGAAGAAAAGCCTTGTCCTGTTGCTAGGCGTAGTCGACGGCCCGCGTTGGTGGTCAGGGTCTGATGGTTCATCCACAATAATCTCCGTAGGGGTGCAAAGTGTGTTACTCACCCCACATAATTTATCTTTCACCTTTTTTGTATCACCAGCATCTCCTTCCTCGCTTGATTCGTTCTCGCGCCGCGTGTTTGCCCTAGTCTTCCGTCTGCACTGAAAACCATCTTCCTTGTCCTTATCCGCTGCAGTTAGGATGATGCTGGGGGGGCCATGGAGGGGGGGAGGGATATCAGTTTTCCCTTTTTATTGTTGTTTAAAAACTTATGAATTTAGGGGTCAGCTTATTGGGTTTGTCACGAAACCGGGGTTTGCCTTGTTAAAAGGTACGGGCCCTTTTGTACTTGCCCGCCCTGAGCTGACCGTGACCTATTGATAGACCACGAAATTAATGTGAAGGAATAAATTTTACGGGTTTTGAGGGTGGTTTGCAGTGAGGGTTTTTGTGTGTGTATGCAGTGAGGGTTTGTAGCGTGAGGGCAGTGAGGGTTATGATTTATGCAGGGTAAAGGGAATATTTTTTTTTACTCATGTTTTTGTTTGTTTATTGAATACTGTCAGTCCCAAAGATTCACGAGGGGGTTTCTTGTACTTTTTCCCTTGACCCACTTGAGCCCCAAAATTTTTCTTAAATTTTTTAAATTTTTGGGTCTCAATTGGTGAATCAAAAAACATTTACATATGTCTAAATTTTTTTAAAATTCTTCTGCAGATATGCCACCCGCCACATGAAAAATAAGTTTTTCCCAGTCAAATTCGAATTATTTTTGTTATTTTAAACCCCTTTAAAATTCTTATCTACATTGTATGCCCAAATTTTTTGGGTTAAACATTACCCTTATTTCGCCCTTTTCCTGCCTACCCTAAAAACCCTTTTTAATTTCTCCCCCCCCCCGCGCCGCCTGAACCGAAAAGTTTTTCGGTGCAGGGAAACCGGGAGTCAAGCACGATTTTTAGTTTTTTTCTTTTTTCTCGTGTGTTTTCCCCTTCCCTCGCCCTGCACTTGCGTAGCCCTGTACCTCTCCCCCCGCCCCCCTTTGGATACTTGTCCTCACACCCCGCGTCCCCCCCCCAGGTAAAAAATATTTTTGGAATTGGGGCCCGGTTCACATTCACTTTTTTGGTTGTCCGTACCCCACGTGCGTTTGTCTAAGTGACGCCCCCAGTGTAGCGGTTTCGGGGCGGTCCCCCCTTTCAGTCTTATCAATTTTCCCCGTTCCCCTTCCTGCGCCCCAAAGGAAAACCCAGCGAAAGCAACTTTTAACTTTTCCAAAATTTTATTTCTTCATTTTTTTGTTTTTGTCTTTAAATAAATATTTAAAACACTATTGTAAAATTTTTTTCAATACATTTAAATATATAAAACGGGGAAACCCCGAAAATGTATACTGGGAAGTGTTTTTGGGTTTGAAACTCGCAGCCCTTGGGGATTTCCCACTTTTAAACCCTTTTCGAAACCTTTGTAAACCAAAATTTTCCCCTGTATATGTAATCCAAAATTTTAAATGCAAAAAAGCACCTGAACGCCCCAATGAGTTTCTATCATTCCGTTCAACCATAAGCATAAAAACCCCCCCTGCTATTTTAAAAAGGGTGCCCCCCGGAGTGTAGTAATGGTTCCTGGGTTTGGCTAAAACTGGGCTGTACATCAGGGCCATGGGAAATGAAATTTCTATGCTTTGCTGGACCCCATGACCCACCCCCTTTTTCCTAGTATGGGACCTGCGCCCTTTCGGAAACACCCTTTCCCCGCCCTGCTTTTAATTTCCTACCCTCCAGTTTCCCCTGGGGGAACGCTGGGTTGAAAGCGGGATCGGGAAAAAATTTAACTTCATACGGTAGCCCCCCACCTGGTCAGGTTTCCCCCCCCGGGACCCCGCACCTTCTGTCCCTTTCCTCGGGGCCCTTTTTTGCCCTCAGACCCCCTTACTGCGCCCTCAGCGGCCTTAGGGCGCTTTTGGGCGGGGGCCCCCTGCTTCCCCCGAGGCCTCACTGCGGCCAAATGCGAAATTTAGCGCGGCCGTGCCCCCCCCAAACCGGCTAAAACCGCGTCCCCCAGCGGCCTTATGCGTGTTTAGCGGGGGGCCCCTGCTTCCTCAGACGCCCCCGGGGGCCTTGTGAAACTCAGCGACCCACTCCACCCTCTGGACCCTTTCCTTGCCCCCTAAACAGGGACCTCAGGGCGTTTTCCTGCGAACCCCCAGGGTTTTTATTGAATCACTCTAGGGGCCCCCCACTCTGCCCCCCCTATGGATTACGGTGGGCCCTGTGGATTACCGGGCCCGGTGGATTCCTAAAACCCTAAACTCCAAGTTTTAAACGTGACTCACCCACGGCCCCCGTCCCCCGCCCTATGGATTACTCAACAGCCCTGGGGATTCCCAAACCCCTTTCAGCCCCAAGTTTTAAGGGTGACCGCTCCAGGGCCCGGCCGTTTCCCCCGCCCTATGGATTACTCAACAGCCTGGGATTATAAAACCCCGCCCCACAGTGTTAAAGTGACTCGCCCCAAACGGCCGCCGTCGCCGCCCCAGGAAAAACCTACTCTTCCGGGATTAACGGTGCTCCCCCCCCATTTTAAGTGCATTTCTCACCGGCTTTACATTTTACACACATTGCTACTTGCGAAACCCCGGGGTTTGGGTTTCCCGGGAAAAAACTGGGACCCCCCGCCCCAGCCCAACACCTGCGCTTTCACTAAAAATTTCCCCCATCCCTGACGACGAAAAATACCCACTCAGCAGCGTGACCCCGAGAGCCCAATTTTCCCTCCACTTAACCCGTCCAGTGGTTCGCTGTCCGGGGAATGCGGTTTTCAAAAGCACCCAAAAAATCACAAACAAGTCACCCGTTCACCCACGCTGCTATTTTCCCTGCCTCCGGTCCTTCCAAAAGTTGTTTGACGTAATTTCAACAGCTCCCCACCTCCCCCACACCCTACGAAGACCAAAAAAACGGCGACTCTAAAGGCCTCCATTCTTCTACGCCACCCCCCCTTAAAAAAACTGTTCTCCAAGGACGATTTGGGTTTGAAAGAAACCGCGGGACCAAACTGCGTCGCATGAAGCTACTACTGGGGGGAAAAGTACAGCACTTTCGACCCAGAGTTTTTTAAAACCCGCTTTTTTAAAACCCAACCCTTTGCCTCCCTGCTACACAAAAAACGCCCTTTTTCTGCATCAAGGATAACCTAAAAACGATGCCATGCCAAGTGCAGAAAATTTGGGGGCAACATTTTCCTCCCCAAAACATTTCTTTTCCCAGGGCCTCAGCTTCGCCCCGGCAACACCCCAGCTCGCCTTGCTCACCCACTGGTTCCCAGCTCCCCGGACAGAAGTCACCTCCCCTCAAAAAATCATTTCCGACTGAGGTCATTCTCTCAAGAGGCAGATGCAGGCCCCCAAACCACCCCGCTCCCACACCTCAGAAAACGCCGAAACCGTCCCGGCCCCCCCAACCTAAAACCCCGCCAGCAAGGGCTTCCGCCCCGAAAAACCCAGGACTCGGGGGGGTCCCACGAAACTTCGGCGGGCAAAGCCTCAAAGTGCAAACCCCCCCCTGCTCAAAGCGGCATCAAACAAAAAAAGGCAAGTACTAGTGCGGTACTTCTCCCCCCAAACCTCATCGCTGCTCCCCCTTTAAACGAAAAACGCCCCAAAACTTCATTTTTCCTGTTTTCGCCCCCGGCGCCGTTTGTCAGCGTTATCCCCGCGCCCCCCACTACGAACCTTACCTCCCACCTGCATCTTTTCCCCGCTAACGGGCCCAAAAATCCCTGTTTACACAGGCGCCCCTTTTAAAACTCAATCTCCACCTACGACGTTTTTTGAAGGGGCCTTCTCGTCGGGAACTTTTTTTAAAGAAATCCTGGGGGGGCAGTTTTCCCTGGGGCCCTTTTCAACCTCTTGGGGGAAAGTAAAGGGGCCCAAAAAATTTGGTGGGCCCCCACTCACCTCCTCCCCTCCACACCCCCGCCCAAAACCGGACACAGCATGCACCTCTCTGTCACCCAAAAAAGGAACCACCAGTTCGCCGCCCTTTTCTTAGATTTTCCCTACGCTGACTCAACCTTACTCAGGCCACTTGCCCGACAAACCCCCCAAATGTCACGCACACATCGAGACCACGGGCCCTTTCCATACACCCCCAACCCCCTTTTCCGCCTAGCGCCTCAACGTCCCGGGAAACCCAAAAGGACAAGTTGAGTCTCTGATGGGGGAAAAGGTATTGGCGGCCCAGCAGCAGCAACTGGTCATCAGCCCCCACTCGTCCCCAAAAAGAACGGGGACATAAAGGCCCCCGGGGGAGACTACCGTCCCTCCAAATCTCACACCCAAATGGACAGATACCCGGTGCCAAAAAATTTCCCGGAGTTCCCCGTCCCAACTATCGGGTCCAAAAATTTTCTCACCCTGGGCCTTGTCAAGGCCTTTTTACCAGATCCCAGGGCCCCCTTGGGGGAATCCCCAAGACTGCCCTCATCACGCCTTTTTGGCCCGTTCGAGTACGTCAGGGTGCCTTTTTGTCTCATGAATGCCCGGGCCCCGACCTTCCAACGTTTTTTTTGAAAGAGGTTCTTTTGAGGTTTGGGCCCTTTCCCGCTTCGCAAAACATCGAAAGACCCCACTCATCGCGAGCCCAAAAAGAAAACCTCACACCGCCAGCACCTTTACCCAAATCCTCACCCCCCTGCAAGACTACGGCATTTCAGATCAACGCGGACAAGTCCCGGTTCGGGGTCCCCCTTTTCCACCCTTTTCCCCGGGGGGGGCCCCCCCCCCACTGTAACTCCAGCAAGGGTTTTGGGTCCCTCCAAAGAAGGTTTAAGCCTTCGGCCGTTCCCCGGGAAACCATCCCCCCAGCGCAAAAACCCCAAAAAATTCCTGGGGAGAAACAATTAATACAAAACCCTTTTTAAAACCCCGCGCTCTCTCCTCCTTTTACCACTCCACGCCCGGGTCAGACCCTGGGAAACGGGGGTCAATTGTCACACTGACTGGACTCCGGATGTGACCCCCCCTGCTTTCCCCGCAGCTAAAAAGGCCCTCAGGGGCACAGCCATTTGTCTTTCCCATCCCCTTACCCCCGGGGGAAATTCCATCGTGACGGGCGCCTCCGAAACTGGGGGGCCGGGGTCCCCAATCCCCCCAACAAAATCGTCGACGGTTTCCCCGGAACCGATTGCCTTTTTCTCAAAAGAAGCTCAACACGGCCCCAAACCAAAATTTCAGCGCATTCGTCGGAAAAAAATTCTCGCCATCTTCCGGCCGTCAAAACGTTTCCCCTACTTTATTGAAGGCCGTACTTCCGTGGGGTACACCGACCAAAAGCCTCCACTACTACCTTTTTTAAAAAAAAGGACTTTAAAAACCCCCGGCAGTTTTTGCCAAATGGATTTAAAATTTTCAATTCACGACCGACATCAGGTTCATCAAAAGGGGCAGACAACGCCCCAGCAAACGCCCTTCCCGAAAAATCAACCCGCGGGGACGTCCTTTTTTTCTTGACTACCCCCGCCATAGCGCTGACCAGTCCGACGACGCTGAATTGAACAAGCTATGCACAACCCCGGGGCCAAAAGAAACAAAAAAACGCCCCCCGGTACCAAGGTCGTTTCCCCTACGCTGACATCTTACAGACACCGTCCGTCCCCACCTGCCCCCAACGACCCGCTAAACCCGGCTTTCGCCCGCTCCAAAGATCTCTCTCCCCCGGAAAACCGGGGCTACAACGCATCT
Organism: Chionoecetes opilio; assembly: GCA_016584305.1. Lineage (NCBI taxonomy): Eukaryota > Metazoa > Arthropoda > Malacostraca > Decapoda > Majidae > Chionoecetes > Chionoecetes opilio. The sequence goes on from JACEEZ010018135.1 coordinate 32,729, forward strand.
GTGACGTCCCCTTTCGTTATGGCTAGGCACAACAAAAAAGACGTCAGACGTTGGGGCTCCCCAACCCGAAACCCGCTGTCCCAAACCTCCAAGGTGCTCGGCCCACCCACTTCCCCCCGGCCCCTTTCTCACCCCTCACGGAGAGATTGAACCCCTGTCCACTTGACCTTGGGCGGGCCCCTGCCCCCCTTTTTGCCGGGGATCGCTTTCAAACCTAAACCCGCGTGGATCGCTTTTCCCCGTTGGCCCGAACCACCCCTATCGCTGACATCACAAAGGACACCGTCGCCAACGGGCCCTTTAAAACACTACCCGGGTCTCCAGGTTCGGGGGTCCCACTCAGCCCCACCCCAGTCTTTGGGGGCCCGTTCCCAGGCCCCGAGTATGGAACAAGGCATGCCCTGGGTCCGGGGCCCCCCCGCTACAGGACTTCCCGGGTACCCCCCAAGGCCAAAGGCATGGTCGAACGTTTCCATCGCCTTAAAGGGCCTCCCTCAGGGTTCCGCCCCAAAGAAAAGAAATTGGGCCCCCGGCTTTTCCCATCGTTTTTCCCGGCATAGTAAACCCTGAAGGAGGACCTGCACCACTCCTCGGGTGAGCTGGTTTACGGCCAAACCCGTTTTTAGACTCCCCAAATGAACCCAAATGGTGAAAACACCCGGGGCCCTGCACCCTGGGGAGGGTCCCCCTTCGCTTCTCGCCCCCAAAGTACTATTTGGGGAAACCCCCTTTAGCCAGTGCAGCCTCGTTCTTTCCCCAAGGAAGCCCTTTTTGAGCCAAAAGGGCCCCGACCCCTGCACCCACGTTTTCATACGCGAGGGTGCCCTTCGCCGGCCTCTAAACCCCAGCCCTAAACCAAAAACCCCCCACCTCGTCCCGAGAAGGACCAGGAAGACTGTCCCCCATTTACAGAAAGGTTACTCAGGACGCAGTGGCCATGACCGCGTCAAACCGGCATACCTGTTGGGGCCCCAAAATCAAGCCCCCAAAAGCTACCTCACTCCCCCCAACACCCAGGCAACCCCCGCTTTTAAACCCAAAATCTCGTTTTCCCCCTCCCGCGGGGAAATAGGGGGGGGATTTAGGGGGCTTCAGCGGTCACCCCTTTTGTCTTTTAAGTTTTTCCCCTTCTCTTCCCGTGCTGTCCCTAGGAGAACCAGCGTAGCAACGTAACTATCTATTTTTTTTATTCTTCATATTTTTGGGTTTTTGGGCCTTATCCCTATATATACCCTTTTTCAATTTTCACAATACAGTTAAATATATACAAAAGTGGGAACCCGCAATGTATACTAGAAGTGTCTTTGGTGAAATCGCAGTCTTGGCGAGTTCCACATTTTAACCTTTTAGATAACCCTTTGTAAACCCGAATTTCTGTATATGTAAAACCAGATTTTAAGCAATAAAAGGGACCTGAACTGACCAAAGAGTTTTTTATCATTTTTCCCTTCAACCCTAAGCCCATGGAAAACTCCCGCTAGTTTTCAAAAGTACGTCACCCGTAATGTTTTCCCCCCCCACACCTTTCCCCCCCCACAGTGCCCGCCGATCGCCCACGGGTTCACGGAGCATGAAGGTGCCCGGGCCCCCATGTGGTGGGGCCCCTTTACCGAGGGGGGGCCCCTACGCCCCACCTGCCGGGGCCCCGGGAGGCGTCCGCCCCCCTCCGTCGTGTGGCCCGGGAAAGGGGGGGGCCGGCCTACCTGGACGTGGCGTCGGGGTGCGCACGTTTGGACAAAGGTGGGCAATTGTGGAGGGGGCCGCGCTCAAAACCCCCCGGGCCCCCACCGCACCCCAACCTGGGGCGCCGCCAACACCAAAAACCACGCCGGGCCCCTCATCACCACCGTCACCATAGACATGAAACCCGTGAATGAAGGAGTTAAACCCCTTTCATTCATGTCCTGTTCTTGTTTGTTGGTTTTTTTTGTTGTATAATATTTTATCTTTTTTCCCCCCCTCCCCTCCTTTTTTCTTTTATTTTTTGTTATATATATGTTTGTGTCCCCTCATAAACCCCTTTCCCCTCCCTCGAAAACCCCTTTTCTTACTTTTATCCTTTTTTCCTCCCTGCACAAGTATTCCCCAAAATAAGGTTGTAAGTGTTTTTCAAGAAGAGGAAAATCGCCTCGCCGTCCTTTATTAAAAAAAATTTGATGGAAAAAATAGAGCAGGACATCAATCCAAAGCATCTCTCTCCCTTTTCCCCTCTCTCTCCTCTCATTCTCTTCCCCTCTCCCTCTAAACTCCTCTCTCTCTCTCTCTTTTTCTCTCCTCTCGCTCCCTCCTCTCTCTCCCTTTATCTCTCCTCCAATTCTCTCTCCTTTTCTCTCTCTCTTTTCTCATCTCTCTCTCTTTTCTCTCTTTTCTCTCTATTTTCTCCTCTCTCTCTTTTCATCTCTCTCTCTCTCTCTCTCTCTTCTCTCTCTTCTCTCTTCTTCTCTTTTCTCCCCTCTCTTTTCTCTTCCCTTTTCTCTTCTTCCTCTCCTTCCCTCCTCTACCTCTTTCCTCCCCCCTTTAATCTTCCTCTCTCTCTCCACTCCCTCTCTTTTCCTCCTCCTCCTCATTCTTTTTCTCTCTCTCCTCCCCTCCCCTTTTCTCTCTCCTCTTCTCTCTCCTCCTCCTCTCTCTCTCTGCTCTCCCCTCTCTCTCTCCCCTCTTTTCTCTCCCCCTCTCTCTCTCTCCTCTCTCTCTTCTTCTCTCCCTCCCCGGCCCCCATCTCTCTCTCTCTTTTCCCCTTTTTTTCCTTTTTTTTTACTAAACCCCGTCTCCTTTCCCTTTTTTGCAAGAAAGGGTTTTTTTTAAACGGGCACAAATTTTTTTCAAAAATTTTTTAAAACAATTTTTTGAGAGCGCCCCGGGCACACAAACACACACAACACACACAAACACACACAAAACACACACACACACACACACCAACAAAACACACATCACAAAAACACACCAACACACACACACAAACACACACACCCAACAACACACACACACAAAAACACACACACACCATACACACACACAAAAAAACACAACATTCGCCTTTCATACCATTTGCTGTTTCCCTTTGCTGTAAAGGGAAAATTACTTTGGAGTCTGGTAATGGTAAGCCTTAAAAATTCTAAAGTAGTCATTTTAAAAATGGATGGCAATTATTAAATAACTTTTTTAGCTGCACCCCGCCGTCTCTCCTGTCCCCCGCCGCCGCTCGGCCTTTGGGGGCTGTTGGCTGTTTTTTCTGCTGTTGTTGTCCCCCCTGTCTGTTTTGTCCCGTCCTGGTCTGGTTTTTCTGTCTTTGTTGTTGTTCCCGTCTGTCTGGTTCTTCTTCTTCTTCTTTTTTATCTCTTTTTTTCCCTTTTTCTTTCCTCTCGCTCTCTCTCTCTCTCTCTCTCTCCTCTCTCTCCTTTTCTCCCTTCTCTCCCCTCTCTCTCTCTCCTTTTCTCTCCCCCCCCCCCCCTTTTCTCTCTCTCTCTCTCTCTCTCCTCTCTCTCTCTCTCCTCTCTCTCTCTCTCTTTTCTCTCTCTCTTTCCCCCCCCACGTAACAAATCCCTTCTTACCGACACATTACAACAAAAACAAAAAAAACACGTGAGCATAATATGGAAGGAGAACCACTGCAAAACCCCACATTGAATTTTGGGGAAAAACATCGTTTTATTTTGTTTCCCGATTTTCCGCAGCCGTCACGAGTATTGTCGACTGAGGCTGCGCTAATACCCGAAGCCAGCCGTCACTTCAAAAAGCGCGGTATAGGCAGATATCCCCTTAACCTCATACAACTTTTATACGGCAAAAAGGAGAGAAAAATAGAAAAATGGGGGGGAAAATTGAAATACTGAATTATTACCACAGAAAGGGAAATTTTTGGGCGCTTAAAACTAAAGAAGATCAAAAAAATTAAAAAGAACGAGGGATCAAGGATTTAGGGGGAAGATATAGGGCCAAAAACTTTTTGGGTAATGATGGACGAAGTCAGAATAATGCGTGAGGGAAACGTAAAAAAAAGGGCGGCGCTTCTGTTTCTCCCCTATACACATTTCAACATATTACCGTGTCCCTGTGTGTGGTGTGTGTGTTGTTGGT
>JACEEZ010018136.1:0-31470 GCA_016584305.1 Chionoecetes opilio
ATTTTTTTCTTAAATAGAAGGAATTTCCTTATGATAATGCTTTATACCCTCAAATGTGTTTTTTTTCAAGATTTTAGCTAGTTATGGGTGATATATAGCTTTTTTTCCTACAAAGAATAGCACCCTTTTTTTTAGAAAAATTTGGCCCTTTAAAAATAGCTAACTTTACATTAAGCAAAATAAATAAAAAGAGTAAAGGGAATTTTTGTGATATAAGGTATTTGCAAGCGTTTTTCATAGTTTCTAAAAAACTGTGGTTTATTGTATATATACAAATTTTTTATTATATATTGCATAAACCCAAAAAATTAGTGTTTTCATGATTTTAGCAGTTTTTAGTGATATATAGCTGTTTTCCTAAAAATAAAGTAAAAAAATCCTCTTTTTGAATAATTTGCACGTAAAAGACTTATATTACTTTAAAGCTATTAATAAAAGTAGAGGTTTTTTATTTGTTTAAAAGGTATATTCAAGTTTTTTTTCATATTTTTTTTGAAAAACGTAGCGTTTTTTTTATTATCCAAGTTTTTACTTACATATTGCTAAAAAAAACCCAAAAAAATGTAGCGTTTTCAATGATATTAGCTATTTTCGGTGATATATACTGTTTTCCTACAAATTGAAGAAAAAAAAATCTTTTTGTTTAAATTTGAAACTTTACTTACATTACATTGCTTTTAAATAGAAAAGTAAGGGGTTTTATTTATTGTGATAAATTTTATATTGAAGCGTTTTTCATAGTTTCTTCAAACTGTAGCGTTATTTTTATATACAAGTATTTTATTTATTAAAATTGCTAAAAAACCCTAAAATGTAGGGGTTTCAATGTTTAAAGTTTAGTTATCAGTGATATATAGCTTTTTTCCTACAAATTGAAGTTAAAATCCCCTTTTTAAAAAAATTTTTGCCGTATAAGTAGTTTAAACATTACTTTAAAGCTTTTAAATAGAAGAGTAAGCTTTTTTTATTGTTTATAACAGTTTTTTGAAAAACGTTTTTCAAGTTTTTTGTAACTGTAGCGTTATTGTATATATACAAGTAGTTTTACTTATCATATTGCTATAACCCATAAAATATAGTGTTTTCAATGATATTAGCTATTTATCGGTGATATATAGCTGTTTCCTACCAAATTGAAGTATACAACCCTTTATTTTTAGAATAATTTGCTCCTATAAAGTAGCTTATATTAAAATTAAGCTATTAAATAGAAGAGTAAGAGGTTATTTATTGTGATATAACGGTATATTGAAAGGTTTTTCATAGTTACTTGTAAGTAGCGTTATTGTTATCTTACAAGTAGTTTTACTTATCATATTGCTATAAACCCATAAAATGTAGTGTTTTTAATGATATTAGCTATTTATCGGTGATATATAGCTGTTTTCCTACAAATTGAGTATAAATCCTCTTTTTAAGAAAAATTTGCAACTATAAGTAGCTTACATTACATTAAGCTATTAAATAGAAGAGTAAGAGGTTATTATTGTATAAAACGGTATATTGCAAGCGTTTTTCATAGTTTCTTGAAAACTGTAGCGTTTATTGTATATATAAAAGTAGTTTTACTTATCATATTGCTATCATATCAGTGAAATTTTTTTTTTTTCTACAGATTAAGTATATTTCTTTATATCTGTAGCTAAATAGCTTTTTATATTTCTACAACTATATTTTACCAAAATTAATAGCTAAAAATAATATTTTTCATGAAAAGTAGATATCAATATTAATCTTAAAAATAATGTTTTTTCAAGTATTTTAATGTATTTTTGAAAGGCTAAATAATGTCGAAATTTACATTATTCAGCACTTTTTCACAATAATTTAACAATGTTAATGAGCTAAAAATATGTATTTTTCATGAAATTTAGGTATCAATTTTAATCTTAAAAACAACGTTTTTTCAAATGTTTTAATGTATTTTTGAAAGCCTACAAAATGTCAATATAAAGACATTATTCAGGGACTTTTACACAACTATATTTTACAATATTATGAGCTTAAAATATGTATTTTTCACGAAATTTATGTATATATTTTATTCTTAAAAACAACGTTTTTTTCAAGTGTTTCAATGTATTTTTGAAAGGGCTAAAATATCGAAAATTGACATTATTCTGCCCTTTTTTTGATAGAGAAATTCAAAAATGTGGAATTATAGTTTTTTTTCGTTAGAAATTGCTATTTTAAACTACTGTAAGCTTATAATAGAGTTTGAGACTCTATATTGTGATACAATTGTATATTATACGTGTTTTTTCATAGTTTCTTCTTAATTGTAGTGTTATATCATTAATAAAGGAATTTATCTTATGATTTAAAGCTTTAAAACCCTCATAATGTGTTCTTTTCAATGATTTTAGCTAGTTTATCGGTGATATATAGCTGTTTTCCTACAAATTGAAGTATAGAATCCTTATTTAGATATTTGGAACGCTATAGTGCCTACTTACATTAAGCTAATAAATAGAAGAGTAGTAGAAAAAGGGTTTGTTATTGGTGATATAACGGTATATTGCAAGCGTTTTTTTTTATTGTTTCTTCTAAACTGTACTTTATTGTATATATACAAGGTAGTTTACTTATTATGAGTGCATAAACCCATAAAATGTATGTTTTCAAATGATATTAGCTATCTATCGCGATATATAGCTGTTTTCCCTACAAATTGAAGTATAAAATCATCTTTTAGATTAATTTGCAAATATAAGTAGCTTACTTACTTAAGCTATTAAATAGAAAAGTAAGAGGTTATTTAATGTGATATAATGGTAATATTGCAAGCGTTTTCTAGTTTCTTCTCAAACTGTAGCGTTATTGTATATATTACATAGTTTACTTATTATATTGCTATAAACCCATAAAATTAGTGTTTTTTCCAATGATTAAGCTAGTTTTATAAGTGATATATAGCTGTTTTCCTACAATTTTATGTATAAAATCCTCTTTTTAGAATAATTTGCACCTATAAGTAAGCTTACATTACATTAAGCTATTAACTAGAAGAGTAAGCAGTTATTTATTGTTATATAACAGTATATTGCAAGCGGTTTTTCAAGTTTTTGTAACTGTAGCGTTATTGTATATATACAAGTAGTTTACTTATCATTGCTGCTAAAACCCATCAATTGATTGTTTTCAATGATATCAGCCCTATTTATCGGATTATACAGTTTTTCCTACAATTGAAGTATACAATCCTTTTTTCAGAATAATTTACACCTATAAGTAGCTTATATTACCTTAAACTAATAAATAGAAGAGAAAGAGGTTTTTCATTGTGGATAACATTTATTGCCTAGCGTTTTTCATAGTTTCTTCTAAACTGTAGCGTATTTGTATATATACAAGTAGTTTACTTATCAATTTGCTATAAACCCATAATGTAGTGTTTCCAATTATTTTAGCTAGTTATCAGTACTATATAGCTGTTTTCTACAAATTAAGTATAAAATCCTCTTTTTAGAATAATTTGCACCTATAGTAGCTTACATTACATTAATCTAATAAATAAAGATTAGGATGTTATTTATTGTGGATATAACGGTATATTGCGAGCGTTTTTCATAGTTCTTCTAAACTGTAGCGTTATTGTACTAAACATACAATAGTTTTTACTAATCATATTACTATAAACCATAAAATGTAATGTTTTTTTCAATGATATTGCTATTTATCGGTTGATATAACGCTGTTTCCTACAAAATTGAGTATAAAATGCACTTTTTAGATAATTTGCCTATACTATCTAACATTACTTAAGCTATTAATCGAAGAGTAAGAGGTTATTTATTGTGATATAACGGTATATTGCACGCGTTTTCATAGTTTAAGTGTAAACTGTAGCGTTATTGTATATATCAAGGAGTTTTACTTATTATATTGTCTATAACCACATAAATGTAGTGTTCTCAAATGATTTAGCTAGTTATCAGTGATATCATAGCTGTTTTCCTACAAATTTGAAGTATAAAACCTCTTTTTTTGTTTTTTTGGTGTGTTTAGAAAATATTTCACCTATACGTAGCTTACATTACATTAGCTATTAATAGAAAGAGTAAGAGGGTTATTTTATTGTGATATAACTGTATATTTGCAAGCCCTGTTTTTCATAGTTTCTGTAAAACGGTAGCGTTATTGTATATATACAAAGTAGTTTTACTTATCATATTGCTATACACCCATAAAAATGTAGTGTTTTCAATGATATTCCTATTATCGGTGAAATATATAGCTGGTTTCCTACAATTGAAGTATACAATCCTATTTTAGATATTTGCGCCTATAAGTAGCTTAACATTACATTAAGCTATTAAATGGAAGAGAAGAGGTTATTTATTGTGATATAACGGTATATTGCAAGCGTTTCCATAGTTTCTTGGAACTGTAGCGTTAGTTGTATATAGACAATTAGTTTTTACTTATTATATTGCTATAACCCATAAAATGTAGTGTTTTCAATTATTAAGCTAGTTTTTCAGTGATATATGCTGTTTTCACTACAAATTTGAAGTAAAAATCCTCTTTTAAATAATTTGCACCTGTAAGTAGCTACATTACATTAAGCCTATTAAATAGACGATTACGCGGTTTTTATTGTGATCTAACGGTATAATTGCAAGCGTGTTTCATAGTTTCCTTGTAAACTGTAGCGTTTATTGTATATATCTATACAGTAGTTTTTACTTTCATATTGCATTAAACCCCATAAAAATGTAGGTATTTTCCATGATTTTAGCTGTTATTAGTGAAGCGTTTTTTTTTGTTTTTTCTACAAATTGAAGTATATTTCTTTATATCGGTAGCTAAATACTTTTTAATATTTGCTACAAATATTTTTACAAAATTAATAGCTAAAAATATTGTAGTTTATCATGAAATTAGATATCAATTTTAATCTTAAAACAATGTTTTTCCAAGTATTTTAATGTATTTTTGAAAGGCTAAATCATGTCCGAATTTGACATTATTCAGCAATTTTTACACCAACTATATTTCAACAATGTTATGAGCTAAAAATATGTATTTTTCATGAAATTTAGGTATCAATTTTAATCTTTAAAACACGTTTTTTTCATGTTTTATTGTATTTTTGAAGACCTAAAAAATGTCGAAATTTGACTTATTCAGGCCTCTTTTTTTTGATAGAGAAATTCAAATTGGAATTATAGTTGTTTTCGTTAGAAATTGCTATTTAAACTACTGGTAAGCTTTATAATAGGAGTTTGAGACTCTATATTGTGATACATTGTATATTATACGTGTTTTTTCATAGTTTTTCTTAATTGTGTAATGATATCATTAATAGAGCATTTACCTTATGATAATGCTTTATAACCTCAAAATGTGTTCTTTTCATGATTTTAGCTAGTTATCGTATGATATATAGCTGTTTTATCGTACAAATTGAAGTATTGCAATCCTTTTTTTAGAATAATTTGGACCTATAAGTAGCTTACATTACATAGCTAAAAATAGAAGAGTAAGAGGGTTTTATTGTGATATAACGGTATATTGCAAGCGTTTTTCATAGTTTCTTCCTAACTGTAAGCGTTATTGTTTATATACAAGTAGTTTACTTATCATTTTGCTAAAACCCATATGTAGTGTTTTTCATGTTTTTGCTAGTTATCGGTGATATATAGCTGTGTTCCTACAAATTTGAATTAAATCCTCTTTTTTAGAATATTTGCACGATAAGTAGCTTACATTCATAACGCTATTAAATAGAAGAGTAAGAGGTTTTTATTGTAATATCACGTAAATTTGAAGCGTTTTTTCATAGTTTTTCTTGTAAACTGTAATCGTTATGTATACATACAAGTATTTTTACTATCATATTGCTATAACCCATAAAAATGTAGCGTTTTCATGATATTGAGCTATTTATCGGTGATATATAGCTGTTTTCCTTACAAATTGAAGTATACAATCCTTTTTTTAGAATAATTTGCACCTATAATGCTTACATTACTAAGCTATTAAATAGAAGAGTAAGAGGTTATTTTATTGGGGATATAACGGTATATTGGCAAGCGTTTTTCATAGTTTCTTCTAACTTAGCGTTATTGTATATTTACAAGTAGTGTTTACTTATTATATTTCTATAACCATAAATTGTAGTTTCCAATTATTTTAACTAGTTTATCAGTGTATATAGCTGTTTTCCTACAAATTGAAGTATAAAATCCCTCTTTTTAGAATATTTTGCACTATAAGTGCTTACATTTACATTAAGCTATTAAATAGAAGAGTAAGAGGTTATTGATTGTGATATAACGGTATAATTTGCAAGCGTTTTCATAGTTTCTTGTAAATTTCAGCGTTATTGTAATATATACAAGTAGTTCTACTTATCATATTGCTATAAACCCATAATGTAGTGTTTCAATGATTTTTAGCTACTTTATCAGTATATATAGCTAGTTTCCTACAAATTGGAGTATAAAATCCTAATTTTTAGAATAATTTGCAGTGTATAAGTAGCTTACAACATTACATTACTATTAATCTAGAACAGAAGAGGTTTATTTATTGTGACTATCACGGTATATTGCAAGCGTTTTTCATAGTTTCTTGTAAAACTGTAAGCGTTTTGTATATATACAAGTAGTTTTTACTTATGATATTGCTATAACCCATTTATGTAGTGTTTTCAATGACTTAATTAGTTTTCAGTGATATATAGCTGTTTTCCTACAAATTGAAGTAGAATATCTTTTTAGAATAATTTTGCCTCTATTAAGTAGCTTACATTCATAAGCTAATAAATAAAGAGTAATAGTTATTTATTGTGATATACGGTATATTGCAAGCGTTTTTTCATAGTTTTCTTGTAACTGTAGCGTTTATTGTTATATTAACAAGTAGTTTTACCTTATATATTTGCTATAAACCCTAAAAATGTGTGTTTTCAATGATATTAGCTATCTATTCTGGTGATATATAGCTGTTTTCCTACAAATTTAAGTAATCTTATCTTTTTAGATTAATTTGCACTATAAGTAACTTACATTATCATTAGCTATTAAATAGAAAAGTAAGAGGTTATTTATTGTGATATAACGGTATATTGCAAGCGTTTTTCATAGTTTCTTCTAAACTGTAGCGTTATTGTATATATATAAGTAGTGTTTACTTATTATTTGCTATACAACCCATAAAATGTGTGTTTTTTCAATGATATTAGCTTATCTATCGGTGATATATAGCTGTTTTCCTACATATTTAAGTAATCTATCTTTTTAGATTAATTTGCACCTATAAGTAACTTACATTACATTAAGCTATTAAATAGAAAAGTAAGAGGTATTTATTGTGATATAACGGTATATTTCAAGCTTTTTTCATAGTTTCTTCTAAAAACTTGCGTTATTGTATATATAACAAGTAGTTATTAATTATTATATTGCTATAAACCCTAAAATTTAGTGTTTTCATTCATTGATTTTGCTAGTTCTCAGATGGATATATAGCTGTTTTCCTACAAATTGCAGTATAAAATCCTCTTTGTTAGAATAATTTGCACCTGTAAGTAGCTTACATTACATTAAGTATTAACTAGAAGAGTAAGCGGTTATATAACAATAATAACCGCTTACTCTTCTAGTTAATAGCTTTAATGGTAATGTAAGCTACTTACAGGTGGCAAATTTATTCTAAAAGAGATTTATACTTCAATTTGTAGGAAAACCGCTATATATCACTGATAACTAGCCAAATCAATGAAAACACTACATTTTTATGGGTTTATAGCAATATAATAAAAGTAAAACTACTTGTATATATAACTAACGCTACAGTTTGAAGAACTATGAAAAAAGCTTGCAATATACCGTTATATCACAATACATAACCTTTACTTTTCTATTTAATAGCTTAATGTAATGTAAGGTTACTTATAGGTGCAAATTATCTAAAAAGATAAGATTTACTTAATATGTAGGAAAACAGCTTATAATCCCGATAGGATAGCTATATCATGAAAACACACTTTTATGGTTTATAGCAATATAAGAAGTAAACTAATTATATATATACCATAACGCTACAGTTTTAGAAGAAACTATGAAACGCTTGCATTACAGTTATATCCAATAAATAACCTCTTACTTTTCTATTTATAGCTTAATGTAATGTAAGTTACTTATAGGTGCCAAATAAATCTAAAAAGATAAATTACTTAAATTTGTGGAAAACATCTATATATCACGATAGATAGCTAATATCATTGAAACACTACATTTTTATGTTTATAGCAATATAATAAGTAAACTACTTGTATCATTATACAATAACGCTACAGTTTTACAGAAACTATGAAAACGCTTGCAATATACCGTTATATCACAATAAATAACCATTACTCCTTCCTATGTTATTAGCTTATGTAATGTAAGCTACTTATAGGTGCAAATTATGCTAAAGAGATAATTTTTCTACCTTCATTTGGTAGAAAACAGCTATATTCACTGAAAAACTAATTAAATCATTGAAACACTACATTAAATGGGTTTATAGCAATATAATAGTAAAACTACTTTGTATATCTCAATACGCTACAGTTTAACAAGAAACTATGAAAAACGCTTGCATATACCGTTATAATACAATAAATACCTCTTTCCTGTTCTATTTATAGCTTAATGTAATGTAAGCATCTATACCGTCAAATTAGTCAAAGAGGATTTTATACTCCATTGTAGGAAACTAGCTATATATTACTGATCAGTAGCTAAAATCATTGAAACACTACATTTATGGGTTTATATCAATATGATAAGTAAACTACTTGTATATATACAATAACGCTGAGCAATTTACAAGAAACTATGAAAAACGCTTGCAATATACCGTTTATATCACAATCAATAACCTCTTGACTCTTCGATTTAATAGCGTTAATGAATGTAAGCTACTTATACGTGCAAAATATTCTAAAAAGAGATTTTTATACTTCAATTTTAGAAACAGCTATATATCAACTGAATAACTAGTTGAGAAAATAATTTGGAAACTAACATTTTATGGGTTTATAGCAATATAATAAGTAAAACTACTTGTAATATACATAACGCTACAGTTTAGAAAAACTATGAAAAACGCTTGCAATATACCGTTATATCACCAATAATACCTCTTACTCTTCTATTTAATAGCTTAATGTGTATGTAAGCTACTTATAGGTGCAAATATTCTAAAAAAGGATTGTATCTTCAATTTTGTAAGAAAAACAGCTATATAATCACGATAATGCTATATCATTGAAAACGCTACATTTTATGGGTTTAATCAATATATAAGTAAAACTACTTTTATGTATACAATACGATACAGTTTACAAGAACTATGAAAACGCTCAATATACCGTATATTACATAAATAACCTCTTATCTCTATTTAATAGCTTTATGTAACTGTAGCTACTTATACGTGCAATTATTCTAAAAAGAGATTTTATAACTTCAATTTGTAGGAACACAGCTATATATCACCGATAACTAGCTAAAATCATTGAAAACACTACATTTTATGGGTTTATAGCAAAATGATAAGTAAAACTACTGTATATAAAAAACAATAACGCTACAGTTTAGAAGAAATCATGAAAAACGCTTGCAATAATACCGTTGATATCACAATAATACCATCTTACTCTTCTATTTTTGTGTCTAATTTAAGTAATCTACTTATAGGTCCAAATTATTCTAAAAAAGGATTGCATACTTCAATTGTACGAAACAAGCTAGATATCACCGATAACAGCTAAAATCATTGAAAAGAACACATTTTGTGGGTATAAAGCATTCTCATAAGGTAAATTCCTTCTATTAATGAGATAATACTACAATTAAGAAGAAACTATGACAACACGTATAAGAATACAATTGTATCACTATAGATCTCAACTCCTATTAAAGCTTACAGTAGTTTAAATAGCAATTTCTTACGATAAATGTGGTCACTATAATTTTGTGCCACATTTTGGAATTTCTCTAATCAAAAAAGGCTGAATAATGTCCAAATTTCGACATTTTTTAGGTCTTCAAAAAATCATTCACCTTGAAAAAACGTTGTTTTTTAAGATTAAATTGATACCTCAATTTCATGAAAATACTATCTTTAGGCTCATAACCTTGTTAAATATAGTTGATGTAAAATTGCTGAATAATGTCAAATTTCGCCTTATTTAGCCTTTTCAAATACATTCAAAATACTTGGAAACATTGTTTTAAGATTAAATTGATATCTAATTCATGCTAAATACTATTTTTAGCTATTAATTTTGTAAAATATATTTGTACAAATATAAAAAGTTTATTTAGCTACAGAATAAAGAATGCTTCAATTTGTAGAAAAAAACGCTTTCACTATAAGATAGCTAAAATCAGTGAAATACCTACATTTTCTGGTTTATGCATATGATAAGTAAACTACTTATATATATATTCTACAATTACGCTACAGTTTACAAGAAACTATGAACGCTGCAATATACCGTTATATCACAATAAAAACCGCTTAATCTTCTATTTAATAGCTAATGTAATGTAACTACTTAAGGTGCAAATTATTCTAAAAGAGGATTTTTTATCCTGTCAATTTGTAGGAAAACAGCTATATATCCTGAAAACTAGCTTAATAATATGAAAACACTACATTTTATGGGTTTACTATCAATATCTATAAGTAAAACTACTTGTATATATACAATAACGCTACAGTTTCCAAGAAACTATGAAAACGCTTGCAATATACCTTTATCACAATAAATAACCTTTACTCTCCATTTAATAGCTTCAATGTAATGTAAGCTACTATAGGTGCAAATTATCTAAAAATAGGATTGTATACTTCATTTGTAGGAAACAGCTATATATCACCGATAAATAGCTAATATCATTGAAACCTAACAGTTTTTATGGGTGTATGCCAATATGTAAGTAGAACTACTTGTATCTATACTAACGCTACCGTTTAGCCAGAACTATGAAAAACGCTTGCAATATAACCGTTATATCACATAATAACCTCTTACTCTTCTATTTAATAGCTTAATGTAATGTAAGCTACGTATAGGTGGCAAATTATTCTAAAGAGGATTTTATAACTTCAATTTGTAGGAAAACAGCTATATATCACTGATACTAGCTAAAATCATTGAAAACACGACATTTTATGGGGTATAGCATATAATAAGTAAAACTACTTGTTATATACAATAACGCTACAGTTTACAAAGGAACTATGAAAACGCTTGCAATTACCGTTTATATCACATAAATAAACCTCTACTCTTCTATTTAATAGCTTAATGTATGTTTAGATATTTATAGGGGCAAATTATTCTAAAAAGTCATTTAAATACTTCAATTTGTAGGAAACAGCTTTATATCACCGATAAATAGCTATATCAGTGAAACACTACATTTTATGGGTTTTATAGTAATATAATTATAGAACTACTTGTATATATCAATAACGCTACGTTTAGAAGAAACTATGAAAACGCTTGCAATATACCGTTATATCACAATAATAACCTCCTATCTTCTAATTTATTAGCTTATGTAATGTGAACTACTTATAGGTGCAAATTATTCTAAAAGAGGATTTTATACTTCAATTGAGAAAACAGCTATATAGTACTGATAACTAGCTAAAATAATTTGGATACACTACATTTTATGGGTTTATAGCAATATGATAATAAAACTATTGTATATATACAATAACTCTACTTTTAGAAAAACTATGAAAACGCATGCAATATAATGTTACCACAATGAATAACCTCTTTCTCTTCTATTATTAGTTAATGTACTATAAGCTTAACTTATAGGGGAATTAATTCTGAAAAAATGATTGTATACTTCAATTTGTAGACAACCTGGCTATATGTCACCGATAAATAGCTGCTATCATTGAAAACACTACATTTATGGGGTTATAAGCAATCTGATAAGTAAAACTACTTGTATATATACAATAACGCTACAGTTTACAAAAAACTATGAAACGCTTGCAATATACTGGTTATATAACACTAAATAACTGCTTACTCTTCTTTTAATTAGCTTAATGTATGTAGCCCTTATAGGTGCAAATTATTCTAAAAAGAGGATTTTATACTAAATTTTGTAGGAAAACAGCTTATATATCACTTTATAACTCGCTTAATCTTGACTAACACTACATTTTAGGTTTTATAGCATATAATAAGTAAACTACTTGATATATACAATAACGCTACAGTTTAGAAGAAACTATGAAAACGCTTGCAATATACCATTATCACAATAAATAACCTCTGTACTTTTTCTATTACTAAGCTTAATTAATGTAAGCTACTTATATTTGCAAATTTAAATCTAAAAGATGATTTTATACTTCAAATTTGTAGGAAAACAGCTTATAATATCGCCGATAGAATACTAATATCATTGACAACACTACATTTTATGGGTTTATAGCAATATAAATAAGTAAAACTACTTGTATATATACAATAACGCTACAGTTTAGAGAAACAATAAAAAACGCTTGCAATATACCGTTTATCACAATAAATACCCTCTTACTCTTCTTATTTATTAGCTTATGTAATGTAAGCTACTTATAGTCCAAATTAATCTAAAATAAGGATTCTATACGTCAATTTGTAGTAAACAGCTTATATCACCGATACTGCTAAAAATCATTGAAAAGACACATTATGGGGTATAAAGGCATTATCTAAGATAAATTCCTTCTATTATGATTAACACTACAATTAAGAAGAAACTATGAAAACACGTAATAATACTACCATTGTATCCACAATAAAGAAGTCTCAACTCTATTATAAGCTTACAGTAGTTTAAATAGATTCTACGAAAACCAACTATAATTCCACATTTTGAATTTCTCTATCAAAAAAAGGGCAGATAATGGTCAATTTTCGATATTTTTTATCCCTTCAAAATACATTGAAACACTTGAAAAACGTTTGTTTTTCTAGAAATAAAATTATACTAAATTGTCGTGAAAAATACATATTTTAAGCTCATAATATTGTAAAATATAGTTGTGTAAAAGTGCTGATAATGTCTATATTGACTTTTGTAGGCTTTCAAAATACATAAACCTTGAAAAACGTTGTTTTAGATTAAAATGATACCTAAATTTCATGAATACATATTTTTAGCTCATAACATTGTTAAATATAGTTGTGTAAAAGTCTGATATTCAAATTCGACATTATTTAGCCTTTCAAAAATACATTAAAATACTTGAAAAAACATTATTTTTAAGTTAATATTGATATCGACATGTCATGAAAAATATATATTTTTCGCTATAATTTTGTAAAATATAGTTGTACAAATATAAAAACTATTTAGCTACAGATATAAAGAAATATAACTTCAATCTGTAGAAAAAACAACTCTTCCTGATATGATGGCAATAGGATATAAACTACTTGTAGATATACAATAACGCTACAGTTTGCCAGAACTATGAAAACCGCTTGCAATTACCGTTATTCACATAAATAACCTCTTACTCTTCTATTTAATAGCTTATGTAAGGTAAGCTACTTATAGTTTTCAATTTATCTAAAAGAGGATTTTATACTTTCAATTTGTAGGAAAACAGCTATATATCACCGATAAATAGCTAATATCAATTAAAAACACTACATTTTTATGGGTTGATGCAATATGTAAGTAAAACTTACTTGTATATATACAATAACGCTACAGTTTACAGTAACTATGAAAAACGCTTGCAATATTACCGTTATATCCACCAATAAATAACCCTTATCTTCTATTTCATACTTAATGTATATAAGCTACTTATGAGGAGCAAATTATTCTAACAAGGATTGTATACTTCAATTTGTAGGAAACAGCTATATATACCGATAAATAGCTAATATCATTGACACACTAATTTTATGGGTTTATAGCAATATGATAAGATAAAACTACTATGCTCTATACATAACGCTACTGTTACAACAAAACTATGAAAACGCTTGCAATATCTGTTATATACACTAAATACAGCCTTACTCTCTGATTAATAGCTTAATGTATGTAAGCTACTTATACGTGCAAATTAATTCTAAAAAAGAGGATTTTATAATTCAATTTGTAGGAAAACACTATATCACTGATAACTAGCTTAATCATTGAAAACACTACATTTTATGGGTTTCTAAGCAATATAATAAGTAAAACTACTTGTAGTATATACAATAACCGCTACAGTTAGAAGAACTATGAAAAACGCTTGCAAACAAAACAAAAAAAAGAAAAAAACCACACCAATAGAAAACGAACAAGAAAGAAAACAAACAACAACAAAAACAAAAACAAAACAACAAAAGAAACAAAAAAACACAAAAAAAAACCCACTAAAAAAAAAAAAAACAAAAAACAAAAGACAAAAACAAAAAAAAAAAAAAAATCAACAAAAAGAAAAAAACAACAAACAACACGCAAACAAACATTAAAAAAAAGGAAACAAAAGAGACAAAAAAAACCAAACAAAAACAAAAAAAAAGCAAATACAAAAAAACACAAAAAAAAAACAAAAAAACCCCCAAAAACAAAGTCAAAAAAAAAAAACAAAAAAAAAAAAAAGAACAAAAAGAAAACAACAAAAACACACACAAAAAAAAAAAAACCAAAAAAAAAAAGTAAAACCCCCAACAACAAAAAACAAAAAAAAAACAAAAAAAAAATGACAAGCAAAAAACACCAACAAAACAAAAAACAAAAAAACAAAAAAAAAACACAACACAAAAGCAAGACATAAAACAACAAAGAAAAAAAAAAAAAAAAGTAAAAGCAAAAAAAAAACACAACAAAAAACTCAGAAAACAAAGTAAAAACACACAAAAACAGACAAAAAAAAAACAAACTAAAAAACAAAAAAAAAACACAAAACAAAAAAAAAAAAAAAGCAAAAAAAAACAAAGAACAAAAAAAACAAAAAAAAAAAAAACACAAAACAACAAAGCAAAAAAAAAAAGAAAAAGCAAAAAAGAAAAAAAATAAAAAACAAAAAAACGAACAAAAAAAACAAAAAAAAAGAAACCAAAAACAAACAAACAAAACAAAAACACAAAAAACAAAAAACAAACAAACAAAAAAGACCAAAAAAAAAAAAGAAAAAAAAAACGAAATCACAAAAAACACAAGCAAAACAAGACAAACAAAAAAAAAACACACAAAAAAAAAAAAACACAAAAACGAAATAGCAACAGAAAAAAACCAAAAAAGACAAACAACAACAAACACGACAAAACAAAAAACAAAAAAAAAAAAAAAAAAAAAAAAAAAACAAACAAATATAAAAAAAAAACAAACAAGGAACAAAACCGCATAAAAAAAAAAAAAAAACAATAAAACAAAACCAAAAAAAAAAAAAAAACAAAACAAAAAAAAAAACATACAGCAAACAAAACAAAATAAAACACAAAAAAGAAAGACAAAAAAACAAAAAAAAAACCAAAAAAACAAAAAAACAAAAAAAAAACAACACAAAAAAAAAACAAAAACAAAACAAACAACAACCAAAAACAAAAAACAACAAAAAAAAAAAAAAAAAAAACAGAAAAAAAGAAATAAAAAAAAAAACAACACAAAAAAAAAAAACAAAAAAAAACAAAAACATCCACACCGAAACAACAAAAACAAAACAAAACAATCAAACGAGAAAAAAAAAGACAAAAAAAATAACAAAAAAAAAAAAAAGGCAAGAAAACAACACAAAACAAAAAACACCAAACAGAACAAAAAAAACAAAAAAACAAACCAAACACAAACAAAAAAAAACAACAAACAAAACAACAACACAAACACAAAAAAAAACAAAAAAAACAAAAGAAACAAAAAAACAAAACAAACAAAAAAAGAAAAAAAAAAAAAAAACAAAAAAACAAAAAAAAAAAAAAAAAAAAAAAGAAAAAAAAAAAAAAAACAAAAAAACAACAAAAAAAAACAAAAAAAAAAAGCAAAAACAAAATCAAAAAAAAAAAAACGCAAAATAACAAAAACAAAAAAAAAACAATCAAAAAGCAGAACAAAAAGAAAAAAAAAAACAAAAAAAAAAAAAAAAAAAAACACAACAACAAAAAAAAAAAACAAAAAAAAACCCAAAAAAACCAAAACAAAACAAAAACAAGCCTACAGAAAAGTAAGACAAACAAAAAAAGAACAAAAAAAAAACAAAACAAACCAAAAAAAAGAGAAAAAAAACAAAAAAAAAAACAGACAAAAAAAAACAAAAAAAAAAAACAAACAACCAAAAACATAAAACAAAAAAAAAAAACACAAAACAAAAAAAAAAAAAAAAAAAAAAAAAGAAAAAACACAAAAGAAAAAAAAAATAAAAACAAAAAAAAAATATCCAATTATATCACATAAATAGACCTCTTACTTTTCTATTTCTAGCTTAATGTAATGTAAGCTACTTATTAGTTGCAATTAACTAAAAGATTATTTTATACTTCAATTTGAGGAAACAGCTATATCTCACCGATAGATAGCTATATCAATTGAAAACGCTACTTTTATGGGTTATAGCATCTTGAATAAGTAAAAACTACTTGTATATATACCAATAACGCTACAGTTTACAAAAACTATGAAAAACGTTTTTTGCAATATACCGTTACATCACAATAAATAACCCTCTTACTCTCTATTTAATACTTTAATGTAATATAACTACTATACGTGCAATTATTCTAAAAAAGATTTTCTACTTCATTTGTTAGGAAAACAGCTTATATCACTATAACTACTAATCATTGAAACACTACATTTCATGGGTTTTTAGCAATATGATAAGTAAACTACTTGTATATATACAATAACGCTACGTTTATTAGAAAACTATGAAAACGCTTGCAATATACCGTTATACACAATAAATTCCTCTTACTCTTCTATTTATTAGCTTAATGTAATGTTTAGCTACTTATAGTCCAATTTTCTAAAAAAGGATGCATCTTCAATGTAGAAAACAGCTAATATCACCGATAACTAGCTAAAATCATTGAAAAGAACACATTTTGAGGGCATAAAGCATTATCATAAGGTAAATTCCTTCTATACTGATATACACTACAATTAAGAAGAACTATGAAAACACGTATCATCATACAATTGTACAATATATAGATCCCCTCAAACTCTAATATAAGCTTACAGTAGTTTAAATACATTTCTACGGGAAACCAATTCCACATTTTAATTTCTCTATCAAAAAAAGGGCTGAATATGCAATTTTCCGACGATTTTTTACCTTAAAAAATATATAAACAGCTTGAATAAACTTTGTTTTAAGAATAAAATTGATACATAATTTCAGAAACTACATATTTTAAGCTCTTAATTTGTAAAATATAGTTGTGTAAAGTGCTGAATATGTCCAATTTCGACATTTTTTAGGCCTTCAAAAATACATTAAACACTTGAAAAAACGTTGTTTTAAGATGAAAATTGATACCTAAATTTGCATGAATACCTATTTTTTAGCTCATAACATTGTTTAAATATAGTTGTGGAATAGTGCTGAATGTGTCAAATTTCCGACATTATTTACTTTCAAAAATACATTAAAATACTGGAAAAACATGGTTTTTTAATATTAAAATTGATATCTAAATTTCATGAAAATACATATTTTTTAGCTATTAATTTTGTAAATATAGTTGAGCAGATATATAGCTATTTAGCTACGATATAAAGAAATATACTTCAATTTGTAGAAAAAAAACCTCTTCACTGATAACTAGCTAAATCATTGAAAACAATACTTTTTATGGGTTTTTAGCAATATGATAAGTAAACTACTTGTATATATACATAACGCTACAGTTTCCAAGAAACCTATGAAAACGCCTTGCAATATACCAGTTATTCACAATAAAATAACCTCTTACTCTTCTATTTAATAGCTTAATGTAATGTAGCTACTTATAGTTTGCAATTATTCTAAAAGAGGATTTTATACTTCAATTTGTAGGAAAACACCTATATATCACCGATATAGCTATTTCCATTAAAACACTACATTTTATGGGTTTTATAGCAATTGAATAAGTAAAACTACGTGTATTTATACAATAACGCTACCGTTTTACAAGAAACTATGACAACCGCTTGCAATATACCGTTTATATCACATTAAAGCCCTCTTACTCTTCTATTTAATAGCTTAATGTATGTAACTACTATAGGTGCAAATTAATTCTAAAAATAGGATTTTATACTTCATTTGTAGGAAAAAACAGCTATATATCACTATAACTAGCTTAAAATCATTGGAAACAAACTACATTTTATGGGTTTATAGCGATATAATAAGTAAAACTACTGTATATATACAATAACGTACGTTTAGAAGAACTATGAAAAACGCTGCAATATACCGTTATATAACAATATTAACATCTTACTCCTCTATTATTACTCAATGTAATGGTAAGCTACTGTATAAGGTGCAAATTATTCTAAAAAAAGGATTGTCTACTTTAATTTTGTAGGAAAAACTGCTATATCTCACCGATAAATAGCATATCATTGAAAACACTACATTTTATGGGTTTTATGCAATATGTAAGTTAAAACTACTTGTATATATACAATAACGGTACGTTACAAGACTCCTATAAAAGCGCTTGCAATATCCGTTTATCACATAAATAACCTCATACTCTTCTATTTAATGCTTAATGTATGTCAGCTACTTATACGTGTCAAATTATTCTAAAAGAGGATTTAGACTTCAATTTGTAGGAAAACAGCTATCTATCACTGATAACTAACTAAAATCAATTGAAACACTAAATTTTATGGGTTATAGCAATATAATAAGTAACTACTTGTATATATCAATAACGCTACCGTTTAGAAGAAAAATAAAAAACGCTTGCATATCCGTGATATCACAATAAATACCTCTTGGAGAGGCTCTTCTATGTAAAGCTTAATGTACTGTAAGCTACTTAACGTGCAATTATTTCTAAAAAGAGGATTTTATGCTTCATGTGTAGGAAACATAGCTATATATCACTGCTAACTTTCTAAACCCATTGAAAACATTACTTTTTATGTTTATAGCAATATATAAAGTAAACTACATGTCTATATACAAATAACGCTCCAGTTTACAAAGAAACTATGAAAACGCTTGCAATATTCGTTATATCACAATAAATAACCTATTACTCTTCTATTTATAGCTTAATGTAATGTTAAGCTAATTAATAGGTGCAAATTATTCTAAAAAGAACATTTTATACGTCCATTTGTAGAAACAGCTTATATCCACGATAATAGCTATATCTTGAAAACACTACATTGTAAGGGTTTATAGCATATAATAGTAAAACTTATTATTGTATATATACAATAACGGTACAGTTTAGACGAACTATGAAACGCTTGCAATATACCGTTATATCACAATATAACCTCTTACTCTTCTATTTACTGCTAATGTATGTAAGCTACTTAAGGTGCAAATTATTCCTAAAAAAGGATTGTATACTTCTTTGTAGGAAAACACTATATCATCACCGATAAAATACTCATATCATTGATTACACTACATTTTATGGGTTTATAGCAATATGATAAGTAAAACTACTTTTATATATAACAATAACCTACAGTTTACAAGAAACTATGAAAAAGCTGCAATATACCGTTATATCACAATAACTAACCTCCTACTCTTCTATTTATTCGCTTAAATGTAATGTAAAGCTACTTTATAGGTTGCAAATTATTCTAAAAAAAAAAAATTATGTGCTTTGTAGGAAAACAGCAATATACACGATAAATAGCTAATATCATTGAAAACCCTACATTTATGGGTTTAATAGCATATGATAGTAAAACTACTTGTATCTATCCAATAACGCTACCGTTTTACAAGAACTATGAAAAACGCTGCAATATAACACGTTATTCCAATAATAACCTATTACTCTGTATTTAAAATCTTAATGTATGTAACTACGTATAGGTGCAACTTATTCTAAAAGAGGATTTTTATACTTCAATTTGAGGAAACACCTTTATCACCGATAAAATACCTAATCTCATTGAAAACACTACATTTTATGGGGTTTATAGCAATATGATGAAGTAAACTACTTGTATATATACAATAACGCTACAGTTTTATACAAGAAACTATGAAAAATGCTTGCAATATACCAGTTTATGTCACACATCATAACCTCTTTACTATTGATATTTACTAGCTTAATGTAATGTAAGCTACTTATACGTGCAAATTATTCTAAAAAAAGATTTATACTTCAATTGTAGCAAAACAGCTATTATCCTGATACCTCTAAATCAATAAACACTACATTTTATGAGTTTATAGCAATATAATAAAGTACAACACTTGTATATATACATACGCTACAGTTTTAGAAGAAACTATGAAAAAAGCTTGCAAATACCGTTTATATCACAATAAATAACCTCTTACTTTCTATTTAATACTTAATGTAATGTAAGTTACTTATAGGTGCAAATTATCTAAAAATACACGATTTACTTCATTTTGTAGGAAAACAGCTATATATCACCGATAGATAGCTTAATATCATTGAAAACACTACATTTTATGGGTTTATAGCATAAATAAGTAAAACTACTTGTATATATACAATACGCTACAGTTTAGAGAAACCTATGAAAACGCTGCACTATACCGTAATATCACAATCAATAACCTCTTACTTTTCTATTTAATAGCTTATGTAATTAGTTACATTAGAAGTGCAAATTAATCTAAAAAGATAAGACTTACTTTAAATGTAGGAAAACAGCTATAGATCACCTATAGATAGTAATATCATTGAAAACACTACATTTATGGTTTCTAGGCAATATAATAAGTAAACTCGTGTATATATACAATAACGCTACAGTTTACAAGAAACTATGAAAACGCTTGCAATATACCGTTATATCACAATAAATAACCTATTACTCTTCTATTTATTAGCTTAATGTAATGTAAGCTACTTATAGGTGCAAGTATTCTAAAAAAAGGGATTGTATTCTTCAATTTGTAGAAAACAGCTATATATCACCGGATAAATTAGCTAATAGCATGAAACACTAATTTTATTGGTATAGCAACTAGGATACGTACACTACTTGTATAATTTATACAATAACGCTACAGTTACAAGAACTATGAAAACGCTTGCAATATACCGTTATATCACACTAATAACCTCTTACTCTTCCTATTTACTAGCTTAATGTAATGTAAG
This sequence comes from Chionoecetes opilio, assembly GCA_016584305.1. Lineage (NCBI taxonomy): Eukaryota > Metazoa > Arthropoda > Malacostraca > Decapoda > Majidae > Chionoecetes > Chionoecetes opilio. The sequence continues at coordinate 21,311 of JACEEZ010018136.1, forward strand.
CTACTTATAGGTGCCAATTATTCTAAAAAGATAATTTTTCTCTTCAATTTGAGGAAACAGCTATATATCACTGATAACTAATTAAAATCATTGAAAACACTACATTAAATGGGTTTATAGCAATATAATAAGTAAAAAACTACTTGTATAGATACATAACGCTTACGTTTACAAGAAACTATGAAACGCTTGCATAGTACCGTTATATCACAAAAATAACCTCTTTCTGTCTATTTAATACTTAATGTAATGTAAGCTACTTATACCTGCAATATCTAAAAAGAGGATTTTATACTTCAATTTGTAGGAACTAGCTTATATCACTGATAAGTAGCTAAATCATTTGAAAACACTACATTTTTATGGGTTTATAGCAAATGATAGTAAAACTACTTGTATATATACATCACGCTGCAATTTACAGAAACTATAAAACGCTTGCATATACCGTTATATCAATAAATTAACCTCTTACTCTTCTATTTAATAGCTTAATGTAAATGTAAGCTACTTATACGTGCAACATATTCTAAACAAGAGGTTTTTAAACTTAAATTTGTAAGAAAACGCTTTTATATCACTGATAACTAGCTAAAAAAAAAATTGGAAAAAACTACATTTTAGGGGTTTTAAATAGCAATATAATAATTTAAAACTACTTTTAAATTCCCAAAAACGTTTACGGGTTAGAAGAAACTATGAAAAACCCTGCAAAAACCCGTTAAAAATCACAATCAAAAACCCTTTTCTCTTCAAATTTAATAGCTTAATGTAATGAAACTACTTATAGGTGAAAAATTTTTCCCCCAAAAAAAAAAAAAATTTTTAACTTCAATTTGAAAGGGAAAAACACAAATATATCACCGATAAAATGGCCTAATTCATTAAAAAACGCTACATTTTTTTTGGGGTTTAAAAGCAATATGATAAGTAAAACTATTTGTAAAATATACCAATAACGAAAAAGTTTACAAAAAAATATGAAAAAACGTTTTCCCCAATATACCGTTATATCACAAAAATTTAACCTTTTTACTCTTCTTTTTAATAGTTTAAAAATGTAATGTAACATTATAGGTGAAATTTATTCAAAAAAAAAGGTTTGTAACTTAAATTTTTGGGTAAAAAACAGCTTTTATATCACCGTTTTAAATGGGCAAATATCATTAAAAAACGCAAAACATTTTAGGGTTTTAGCAATATGATAAGTAAAAATATTTTTATATAACAAAAAACGTTTATTTTTTTACAAGAAACATAAAAAAAGTTTTGAAATATACCTTTTATTTTACAAAAAATAACCTCTTACTCTTCTTTTTAAATGCTTAATTTTAATGTAAGCTATTTATACTTCAAATTATTTTTAAAAAAGAGGTTTTTTATACTTAAATTTGTAGGAAAACAGCTATATATCATTTGAAAACTAGCAAAAATTTATTAAAAAACACTACATTTTAGGGGTTTTATAGAAAAATAAATAAGTAAAACTACTTGTATATAAACAATAACGCTACATTTAAAAGAAACTATGAAAAACGTTTGCAATATACCGTTTTACAAAAAACCCCCCTTTACTCTTCTATTTATTAGTTTAAGTAATGAAGTACTTATGGGCCCCAAATTATTCTAAAAAAAAGGATTGGCATACTTAAATTTTTTGTACGAAAACAGCAAATTTTTCCCCCCGATAATAGCTAAAATCATTAAAAAGAACACAATTGGGGGGAAATAAACCCATTATATAAGGTAATTCCTTCTAAAATATATAATTAAAATTAAGAAGAAACTATGAAAAAACGTAAATATAAAATTTGTATAAACAATATAGAGTCTAAAAAACCCTTTATTATAAGCTTACAGTAGTTTAAAATAGAAATTTTCTAACGAAAAAAACTATTTTCCCCACTTTTTGAATTTCTCTATAAAAAAAAAGGGCTGAATAATGTAAAATTTCGACATTTTTTAGGTCTTCAAAAATACATTAAAAAACGAAAAAACGGGGTTTTTTTAAGATTAAAATTGATCCCAAAATTTTCATGAAAAATACTATTTTTAGCCCCAAAACTTGTTAAATATATTTTGTGAAAAAAATTGCTGAAAAATTCAAAAATTTTCGACATTTTTTTAGCCTTTCAAAAAAAACTTTAAAATATTTGGGAAAATCAATTTTTTTTTAAAATTAAAATTGATATCAAAAATTTCTTTGATAAATCCAAATTTTTAGCTTTTAAAATTTTTTAAAAAATATAGTTTTTGATATTTTAAAAAGCCCATTTAGCTACAATTAAGAAATAACTTCAATTTGTTGAAAAAAAAAACTCTTTTACTAATAACTAGCTAAAAACATTGAAATACCACATTTTTGGGTTTATAGCAAAATGATAAATAAAAATACTTGTAATAAAACAATTTAAAGCTTTTCAAATTTTTCAAAAAACTATGAAAAAAAGCTTGCAATTACCGTTATATCAAAAAATAACCCCTTAATCTTTTTTAAAGCTTAATGTAATGTAAGCTACTTTCAGGTGCAAATTTTTCTAAAAAAAAGGGTTTTTAAAACTTCAAAATTTTTGGAAAAAAGTATTATCAAGAAGCAATCATTGAAAAAAACTACATTTTATGGGTTTATTTGCAAAAAAATAAGTAAAAATACTTGTATAAAAACAATAACGCTCCCGTTTAGGGAAAAAACTAAAGAAAAAAAGCTTTGGCCCCCAAAAAAAACCCCTTTTATCCCCAATAAATAACCTCTTACTCTTCTATTTAATAGCTAATGTAAAAGTAAAATAAATTTAAGGTTCAAATTATTTAAAAAAAGCATTTTTTACTTTAATTTTTAGGAAAACAGGGTTTATATCACCGATAAATAGCTAATATCATTTAAAACAAACATTTTAAGGGGGTTTTAGCAATATGATAATTTTAAAAATACTTGTCTATATACCCAAAAACGCTACAGTTTAAAAAGAAAAAATGATAAAAGCTTGCAATATTCCTCCATATCACAATAAATAACCTCTTTCTCCTCTATTTTAAAAGGGTTAAAGTAATTTAAGTACTTAAAGGGATAAATTTTTCTAAAAAGAGGATTTTTTACTTCAATTTGTAGGAAAACATCTATTATCACTGATAACTTTGCTTAAAAAACATTGAAAACCCCTACATTAAAAGGGGGTTTTGCCCAAAATTTAATTTAAATAAAACTACTTTTATTATACAGTAACGCTACAGTTTTTGAAAAAAAACTATGAAAAACGCTTGCAATATACCGTTTTTAATCACAAAAAAAATAACCTCTTTTTCTTCTATTTAATAGCTTAATGTAATTTTAAAATACTTAAGGGGCAAATTATTTTTACAAAAAAGGGTTGTATTCTTCAATTTGTAGGAAAACACCTATAAAATACCGATAAAACCTAAAACATTTAAAAAACTACATTTTATGGGTTTTATAGCAATTGATAAGTAAAAATACTTGTAAAATTTCAATAAAGCTAAAAATTTAAAGAAATGAAAAAACCCCTTTCAAATTAAATTATACACAATAAAAACCTTTTTTCTCTTCTATTTTAAAAGCTTTTAAGTAAGGGAAGTACTTTTAGGTGCAAATTATTCTAAAAAAAGGATTTTATACTTTAATTTGTAGGAAAACAGCTATATATTAATGATAACCCAGCCCAAAATCAATTTAAAACCTACATTTTTTGGGGTTTATGCAATATGATAAGTAAAACTATTGGGAAAAATACAAAAAACGCTAGTTTACAAGAAACTAGAAAAACGCTTGCCCAATTTTACCGTTATATCACAAAAAAAATAACCCCCCTCTTTTTTTTCTTTTTAAAAAAAATTTCTTTTAAAAAATTTAAAAACTTAAAAGGGTTTTTAAAAAAAAAAAGTTTTACTTAAATTTTTAAAAAAAAACTTTTTTTAAAAAACTCTTAAAAAAAAAAAAATTTAAAAATTTTTAAAAAAAATTTTGCAAAAAAATTTAAAATTTTCTTTAAAAAATAAAATTTTTTTTAAAAAACCAAAAAATTTCCCTTCCTTTCCCTTTTTAAATTTTTCCTTTAACCCTCTTACCTTTTAAAAATCTTTTTAAAAAAACTTTAAAATTTTTAAAAAAAAAAATTTTTCTTAAAAAAAAAAAATTTTAACTTTTTTTTTAAAAACCCTTTAAACCAAAATTCCCCTTTTTATTTAAAAAAAAATTTATTTTTTTATAACTTAAAAAAAAAACTTGTTATTTAACCTTTAAATTTTAAAAAATTGAAAAAAAAAATTTAAAAAAAAAAAAATAAACACAAAAAAAATTTTCCCCTTCTTTTAAAAAGTTTTAAAAAAAACAATTTTAAAAATTTCCAAAAAACATAAAAAAAAAATTTAATTAATTTTTAAAAAAAACCTTAAAATTTAAAAAATTTTGTTTTCTTCAAAATTAAACACAAATTTTAAATTTATAAAAAAATAATTTTAAACCCACTTGTAATTAAAAAAAAAAAAAAACCCCCCTTTTTTAAAAAACTTAAAACTTTTTCCAAAAACCCTTTTTATCAAAAAAAATTTTTAAACCTTTTTTAAACCCTTAAAAATTTAAAAAAAAAAATTCTTAAAAAAATTAAAAAAAAATAAATTTTGAAAAAACTTTATTCTTCAAATTTTTAAAAAAAACCCCTTTTAAAACCGTTTTACCGTACTTTAAAAACCCCCCAAATTTTTTTTATAAAAAAAAATTAAAAATAAAAAATTTCTTTAACTTTAAACCTTTAAAATTTTTAAAAAAAAAAAAAAAAAAACCTTTAAACCCCCAAACCCTTAAAAAAAAAAAAACTTTTTTAAAAATTTCAAAAATTTAAAAAAAAAATCTTTATTAAAAATTCTTAAAAAAAAATTTTAAATTCAAAAAAAAACTTTAAAAAAAAAAAACCCTTTTCTTCCTTCTTTTGGGGTTTTAAAAAAAAAAAAAAAACCCAAATTTTAAAAAAAAAAAATTAAAAAAAAAAAACCTTAATTACCCTTTTTTATTTTTACAAAAAAACCTTTAAATCTTTCCAAAAATTTTTACTTTTTAAAAAAATAATTAAAAAAAAACAATTCTTTAAAAAAAAATTTTTACCCTTTTTTTTTTAAAAAAAAATTTAAAAAAACCAAAAATTTAAAATTCTTTAAAAAACCCCTTTTTAAATTTTTACAATTAAAAAAAACCCTTTTTTTAAAAATAAAAAACCATAAAAAAAAAAATTTCAAAAATAAAAAATTTAAAAAAAAAACCCCTTTTTTCAAAAATTTTTAACCCCTTACTCCTTTTTATTTTAAAACTTAAAGTAAATGTAAGTACTTATAGGGTTTAAAAAATTCTAAAAAGAAGGGTTTTTTACTTTTAATTTGTAAAGGAAAAAAAATTTTATATCACTGAAAACTAGCTTAAAAAAATTGGAAAAAAAATCATTTAAAAGGGTTTTAAAAAGCAAAATAATAATAAAATACTTTATATAAAACAAAAACGCTACAGTTTTTGAAGAAAAATAAAGAAAAACGCTTGCAATATCCCCTTTATCACAATAAATAACCTCTTTCTCTTTTTTTAATAGCTTAAGGAATGTAAGCCACTTAAGGGCAAATTATTTTAAAAAGGATTTTATACTTTAATTTGTAGGAAAAAAAAGCTTTATATCAAACCCATAAATAGCTAATATTCATTGAAAACACTAAATTTTGAGGGTTTATACCAATATGATAAGTAAAACTATTGTATTATACATAACGCTACAGGTTTGACAACGAAACTATGAAGAACGAAGTGCAATATATACCCGTTATATCACAATAATAACCTCTTACTCTTCTATTATTAGCTTAATGTCATGTAAAACTAACTTATAGAGCAAAATATTCTACAAAAAAGGTTGTATTCTTCAATTTGTAGGAAAACACCTATTATATCACCGTAAATACCTAAATCATTGAAAAACACTACATTTTATGGGTTTATAGCAAATGATAAGTAAAACTACTTGTTATATACAATAACGCTACAATTTAAAAGGAAACTATGAAAAACCCTTTGCAATTATACCGTTATATGACAATAATGAACCTTTTAATCTTTTTTTTTCTTATTTAAGAGCTTAATGTAAGTAAGCTACTTATAGGTGCAAATTATGCTAAAAGAGGATTTTATACTTCAAGTTTAGGAAAACAGCTACTAGATTACTGATAACTAGCTTAAAATCATGAAAACACAAAATTTAATGGGTTTGTATAGCATAGGATAAGTAAAATACTGTCTATATACAATAACGTTACCAGTTACAAGAAACTATGAAAAAACGCTTGCAATATACCGTTATATCACAATAAATACCTCTTACTATTCTATTTAATAGCTTAATGTAAATAATGTCAGCTACTTATAGGTGCAAATTATTCTAAAAAGAAGATTTTAATTTACTTCAATTTGTACGAAAACAGCTTATATTACTGATAACTAGCTAAAATAATGGAAACACTCTATTTTATGGGTTATAGCAATATAATAAGTAAAAACTATCTGTATATATACAATAACGCTACAGTTAGAAGAAACTATGAAAAAACGCTTGCAGATACCGTTATAATCACAATAAATAAACCTCTTACTCTTCTATTAATAGCTAAATTAATGTACGCTACTATGGGCAAAATATTCTAAAAAGCGCATTTTATACTCAATTGTAGGAAACAGCGTTATATCACCGATTAAATAGCTACTATCATGAAAACACTAAATTTTAAGGGTTTATACCAATAGGATAGTTAAAAACTACTTGTATAATACAATAACGCTACAGTTTACAAGAAAATAAGAAAAAACGCTGCAATATTACCGTTATACACAATAACTAACCTACTTACTTTCTATTTATTAGCTTAATGTATGGTAAAAAGCTACTATAGGAGCAAATTATTCTACAAAAGGATTGTATTCTTCAATTTGTAGGAAAACCCTATATATCCACCGATAAAACTAATATCATGCGAAAACACTACCTTTTATGGGTTTATAGCAATTGATAAAGTAAACTACTTGTATATATCACAATAACGCTACAGTTTACAAGAAAACTATGAAAAACGCTTGCAATTATACAGTGTATATCACAATAAATAACGTCTTACTATTCTATTAATAGCTTAATGTAATGTAAGCTACTATAGTTGCCCACATTTTCTAAAAGAGGATTTTTACTTCAATGTAGGAAAACACCTATATATCACCGATAAATAGCTAATTTATTTAAAAACACTACCAACATATTTATGGGTTTTATAGCAATATGAGTAGAGTAAAAAATACTGTATATATACAATAACGCTACAGTTTACAAAGAAACATGAAAACGATTGCAATTAACCGTTATATCACAATAAATAACCTCTTACTCTTCTATTTAAATAGCTTAATGTAATGTAAGCTACCTATAGGTGCAAATTATTCTAAAAGAGGATTTTATACTTCAATTGTAGGAAGGAAAACAGCTATATCTACTGAATAAACTAGCTAAAATCATTGAAAACACTACATTTTATGGGTTTATATGCAATATAATAAGTAAAACTACTTGTAATATACATAACGGTTACCGTTTAGACAGAAAACTATGAAAAAAAACGTGCAATATACGTATATATAACAATAATTAACATCTTACTCTTCTATTTTATTAGTTAATGTAATGTAAAGCTACTTAAGCAGTGCAAATTATTCTAAAAAAAGGATTGTATACTTCAATTTGTAGGGAAAACAGCCTATATATCACCGATAAATAGCTAATATTCATTGAAAACCACTACATTTTAGGGTTTATTGACAATAATGATAAGTAACACTACTTGTCATATCTACACTAACGCTACCGTTACAAGAAAACTATGAAAAACGCGCGGCAATATACCGTTATACACAATAAATAACCTGTACTATTCTATTTATAGCTAATGTTAATGTCTGTAAGTACTTATACGTGAAATATTCTCAAAAGAGTTTTTTATACTCCAATTGTGTAGGAAAACCGCTATATACACTGTAACAAACTAAAATCATTGAAAAACACTACATTTTATGGGTTATAGCATCTCCCCCATACACCCATAAAAGTACTTGCATATTAACATATAACGATGTACAGTTTAGAAGAAACACCAACGACACCCAAAACGCGCCCTGCAATATACGTTTTATATCACAATAAATAACCTTTACTTTCTATGTATAATAGCTTAATGTAATGAAGTACTTATAGGTGCAAATTATTCTAAAAAAAGGCTTGTATACTCAAAAAAATTTGTAAGAAAACAGCTTATATATCACCGAAAAAATAGCTTAATATCATTGAAAAACGCTACATTTTATGGGTTTCTAGCAATATGATAAGTTAAAATACTTGTATAATATAACAATAACGCTTACAGTTTACAAGAAACTATGAAAAACGCTTGCAATATACCGTTATATCACAATAAATAACCTCTTACTCTTCTATTTAAAGTTAATGTAATGTAAGCTAATTATACGTGCCACAACTATTCTAAAAGAGGATAATTTATACTTCAATTGTAGGAAAAACAGGCTATATATCACTGGATAACTAGCTCTAAAATCATTGAAAACATTACATTTTATGGGTTTCTTATAGCAACCCTATGATAAGTCCACCAAAACTACTTGTACCATATACAAAACGCTACAGTTTACAAGAAAATATGAAAAAACGCTTGCACATATATCGTTTATATCACAATAAATAACCTAGTACTCTTCTAATTTAGTAGCATAATGTAATGTAAGTAATATAGGTGGCAAATTATTCTAAAAGAGCATTTTCTACTTCAATTTGTAGGGAAACAGCTTTTATATCACCGATAAATAGCTAATATCATTGAAAACACCTACCATTTAAGGGTTTCTAGCAATATAATAGTTAAAATATTATTGTATATTATACAATAACGGTACACAGTTTAGAAGAAACTATGAAAAACGCTGCAAATACCGTTATATCACAAAAATAAACCTCTCACTCTTCGATTTATTAGCTTATGTAATGTAAAGCTACTTATAGGTGGACATATTCTAAAAAAAGATGTATACTTCAATTGTAACAAACAGCTCTATATCACCAATAAATAGTAATCATCATTGAATACACTACAACTTTTAGCGGTCTTACATATAGCAATCCCGCGATAACGTAAAAAACTACTTTATATATACAATAACGCTACAGTTTACAAGAAATATGAAAAAACGCTGGAAATACCGTTATATCACCATAAATAACCTCATTTACTCTTCTATGTTATTAGCTGTAATGTAATGTAAGTACTTTCTTGTACTGTAATGTAATAATGTCAAGTAAAGCTACTATGATATACCCTGACATGTGCAGGCGTTAACTAATACTAACAGATACTCATAGCCGTAGTAAAGGCCACCACAAAATTGATACAACGGGTCTCGGACCTCTCTCCCCATTCCTTTCGTATGTTTCCATTTATAATTATCCGTTTTTTTTTCATATTCTCTTGACTACCCCACTTCCCCTTCCTTCCAATTCAAAGGCTGGACCTTGCAGTCCTCCTCCTTCCCGGAAGTGTTATTCCCACTGGGGCCAATTTTTCCTCTCCCTCCCTGCGCCAGCGCGCGCGCGCGCGCGCGCGCGCGCGCGCGACGAGAGCGCGCGACGCGCGCGCGCGCGCCGCGCGGCTGGCGGCTCTCGGCGCGCCGCGCGCGCGCTAGGCTCGCGTCGCTGCGCGCTGCGCGCGCCGCGCGCCCGCGCGCGCGCCGCCGCGCGCGCGGCTCTCCCGCGCGCGGCGCGATCAGAGGGGCGGGACGGCCCGCCGGCCTCCAGGAACGAGCCGGCACCGCCACTGCCCAAGCCCAGCGTGCCGGCCGCACATGCCACCCGCTCAGCGCCCGGCCGGCAGGAAGGGGGGCAGTCAGGCGAAGGACGGCCGGCCGGCAAGGCCAAGGCACGTCAAGGCCCAGGAAGACAGCACGGGCAGGCCGGCCGGCACAGGCGGCCAGCCCGACAGGCCGGCAGGCAGGCAGGCGGACGGACGGAAGACTTGAAAGAAAGGGAAGGCCGGGAAGGAAGGAAGGAAGGAAGGAAGGACGGGAA